>APFE031011197.1:120195-175194 GCA_000404065.3 Pinus taeda
GTCAAAGGATCTGAAACTCTAGATGAGATTATCAATGTTCAGCATTCTCCTCTAAACAAGACAGGTTTGGGATATACTGGAGAAACTTCTCAAGCATCCACTTCAAAGAGTTATCTTGAGGCAGCAAAAGGGAGTGAGCAAAAGCACAATGGTGACTATCAGGTAAAGCAGGGACAAATTGCAAATAAAGGCCATCAACAGTCTGTTTTAAGAATGAACAAAGGTTACAACCAGCCACAGGTAAGGTCTTCTCAATTTGATTCAAGAATGAATGAAAATAGAGATTACAATCACGTGGCCTGTAGAATTGATAACCGCAGAAGTTTCTTCAATGGACAATGCTTTTATTGCCATAACTTTGGTCACAAAGCAGCTCAATGTGTTGCATATAAAACAATCATGACTAGAGAAGCTCAAAAACAAAGGAGTATGACTAGGATTTCAAAAGGGACCTATAACAACTTTTCAGCTCTTGAAAATGAAGTTGAATGTTCTATTTGCAATAACTTTGGTCATGAAGTTTCTGAATGCAGGAGCAGGTTACAGCAGAAAAAGGAACAATGTTCTATTCATAAAGATTCTGAATGCAGGAGCAAGTTACAGCAGAAAAAGGAACAAGCTTCAAACACCAAAACATGGAGAATAAAGGAACCTCAAACAGAAAGATGTGGGATAGCATTTTATGCAGAGGGACAAGAAAATCTATGGTACATTGACAATGGATGTTCGAAGCATATGACAGGTGATAAAGGAAAACTTGAGTCTTACTCTGCTCTAGAAAAAGGAAAGAAAGTTTCTTTTGGAAATGATACTCCTGCAACTACAAAAGGAAAAGGTATTGCTCAGCTAAAAGAAAAGGTCAAGGCTGGAAATGTTTTGTATTTTGATGGCTTGAAACATAATCTTTTAAGTGTCAGTCAGATGTGTGATCAAAGAACTGAGGTGATATTCAGATCAAATGGATGTCTTGTTCGTGATCTTGATACAGGTAAAACAGTAATCAAAGGCAAAAGAATTCCAAATAATCTGTACATATTTGAAGAAGGACAACAACAATGCTACCTAAGCAAGGATGATGAGCACTGGTTATGGCATCGGAGGTTGGGACATCTAAGCTTTTCACAAATAAGGAAAGCATGCAAATATCAGGCAGTTCGCGATCTTCCAGATATCAATATTCCTGACAACACCATATGCAAATCATGTCAGTTTGGAAAACAGACCAGAACTAACTTTCCAGAGAAAGAAGGATCAGCTAGCATGCCTCTTGAGCTAGTGCATACAGATACATGCGGACCGTTCAGTAAAAGAACACCGAGAGGAGAAGAATACCTGATATTATTCATTGACGATTTCTCCAGGTTTGTCTGGTTAGGACTTATGAAGCACAGAGATGAAGCATTCGAAAAATTCAGATCCTTCAAAGCCATGGCTGAAAAACAATCAGGTCACAAAATTAAGTGCCTCAGATCTGACAGAGGTGGAGAATTTACTTCAAATGAATTTTTTCGATTTTTGTGAAGAACATGGGATAAGAAGAGAATTCTCTACAGCAAGAACTCCTCAGCAAAATGGAGTTGTGGAAAGAATGAATAGAACCATTCAACAAATGGCTCGGGCTATGCTTGATGAATCAGGAACTCCCGCTACCTTCTGGGGTGAAGCTGCTCATGCTGCGGTTGTTATTCTCAATAAAACAAATGTCCGGGTAAATAGCACCCAAACTCCTCATGAGCTCTGGAATGGTACGACTCCTACGGTAAAGCACTTCAAAATATTTGGGAGCAAATGTTATATTAAGAATACTAATGAACAGCTTGGCAAACTTGAGCCTAGAGTAGATGAAGGCATTCTTCTTGGTTACTCTCCACACAACAAGGCTTACAAATGCTACAATAAAAGACTTGGCAGAATTGTTGACAGCATTGATGTGGTGGTTGATGAGAAGGGATACATTCCTAGACAAGTACATCATGAAGACATCGAAGAAGATGAAGGATATCCTCAACAACAGAAACAGAATGATGAAGAAGAAGAATTTCAAGAAGAACCTCAAGAAGAACCTCAAAAAGAACCAGAGGAGCAAACAAGAATAGAAGAAAAGACTCCATCCAGATATGTTCAGAAGAATCATCCAGAATCTCAGATTATGGGGCAGAAAGAAGCAGGTGTACAAACAAGAAGAACAGTTGTAGAAGCCTCAAGCTATTTGGCATTACCCTCCTCTACTGAACCACAAAATGTGAAAGAGGCATGCGAAGATGAATGTTGGATAAAAGCAATGGATGAAGAACTTGAGAAAATCGAAAGGAACAACACTTGGGAACTGGTTCCTAGACCAAAGGATAAGAATGTTAACGGAACAAAATGGGTCTTCAAAAATAAATTGAATGAAAATGGAGAAGTAATTAGAAACAAGGCCAGACTTGTTTGTAAAGGGTATGCACAGCAAGAAGGAATAGACTTTGAAGAAACCTTTGCTCCCGTTGCAAGACTTGAGGCCATTCGAATGTTCCTTGCTCTCTCAAGTTTTCAAAACTTCAAAGTATTTCAAATGGATGTGAAATCAGCCTTTCTGAATGGAGACTTGGAAGAAGAAGTATACATTGAACAGCTAGATGGGTTCATTCTTGGAAATGATCCAAATCTTGTATGCAGATTGAAAAAGGCTCTCTATGGCTCAAACAAGCTCCAAGGGCTTGGTACTATCGTTTGGATAAATATCTTCATCAACAAGGTTTTTCAAAAGGATCAGCAGATAGCAATCTTTATATAAAAGTTGAAAATGACAAATTGCTAATACTTGTTGTGTATGTAGATGACATTATTTTTGGCAGCCATGAAGAAGAGATGAGTCAAAGCTTTGCCTTGGTCATGCAGAAAGAATTTGAAATGTCCTTGCTGGGAGAACTGACATATTTCCTTGGTTTGCAAATCCAACAAAAGGAAGAAGGAATCTTTTTATCTCAAACCAAGTATCTCAAACAGATATTGAAGAAATATGGCATGGAAGATGCAAACCAGTATGTACACCCATGGTCACAGGATGCAGCCTCAATACAAATGATGAATCTGCAGCAGTACATCAACCAACCTACAGATCTATGATCGGAAGTCTACTTTATTTGACAGGTACCCAACCAAACATCATGCATGCAGTAGGAATAGTCGGAAGATTTCAGGCAAATCCGAAGGAGACTCATCTTCAGGCAGTGAAGAGAATTTTCAAATACCTTCAAGGGACTCAAAATTATGGCTTATGGTATCCTAGAGATACAGATCTTACACTTCATGCTTATACAGATGCAGATTGGGCGGGAAGCGTGGATGACAGGAAAAGCACAAGTGGTGGTGCGTTCTTTATGGGAACCAGACTGGTATCATGGTTCAGCAAGAAACAGAGTTCAATTGCCTTATCTACAGCTGAAGCAGAATATGTTGCTGCTGCATCTTGCTGCACTCAACTCCTTTGGATGATGCAGACCTTGCAGGATTTTCAAATCGATTGTACTCCACCTGTCTCCATCTTATGTGATAACACAAGTGCAATCAGCATTTCAAAGAATCCAGTCATGCATTCGAAGACAAAGCATATACCGATCAAATATCATTTTCTTCGGGAACAAGTTCTTGAACAAAAAGTCAAGTTGGAGTATGTTCCTTCTAAGGAACAAGTTGCTGATATTCTCACCAAACCATTTCCCAGGGAGGCTTTTGAATATCTCAGGCACAAGCTGGGGGTTGTTGATGCATCATCATGTTGAATCTCTTTTGATGGTTGTTCGTACAGGTTCAGGGGGAGCATATAATGCATTGTTGGCATTATGGAGGATGTGCAGAAGGAGATCTTGGAAGTAGCTGCAATATGTCTCTATCTCTTTCATGGTGGATTATGGTTCTTCACTGCAGATCTGGTTCATATTCAGTGGGAGCATGTTCTTAGGGGGAGCATAACCCTTTGCCCTTGATGTCAAAGGGGGAGAATGAAGCTGCAGGTTTTGAGGTTGCCATCAAGTCCAAAGGGGGAGATTGTTGGCATTATGGTTCTGGTATGATTATATGTTTCAGAGGTTGTACTTGATGGCAACACCCATGGCATGGCTCTCATGTTGATGAAAAATAAAGAAGTACGCAGGAGAACAGTTCAGGAGGTGCGTACCTGCAGTTATACCGTGCAGGGACCGCGTCCAAATACGCGGGTCACCCATTCATGGGGTGCGTAACCCAGTGCACACATTCCAAGGCAGTTAAGCGCCCACCCGTGGGGTTTCTCATGGTATTTAGCCAACAGTATTGGGTTATCATGGTTTTTGGTCCGTGGTATTGATTATTTTATTATTATTATTGAGCCCCATGATCCTTGATTTGAGGAAGAGCCTGCCTATATAAAGCAAAGGAGATCATTTGGCCTGAGCATCTTTTGTGTAATTGAATATCTTAAGATCTGATTTATTTGGGTTCTTGGTCTTAAAAGATTGATCTATAAAGGAGAAAGTTAGAAGCGAATCTGCGAAGGGTGATCTCTTGAGTGCGAGTTCAAATCTGAGCATCTGATTTTATTTCAGCCCTTGGTCGAGGTACGCAGAGGCGCCGAAGACTCAGTGCATGGGTACGCAGAGGCGCTGAAGGTTTACTGCATGGGTACGCAGGAGCGCCGAAGGTTCAGTGCGTGGGTGCACAGGGGCGGCAAAGGTTCAGTGCATAGGTACGCAGGGCGACTGTGGTTCAGGTGCGTGCTTTCTGCAGCATCACGCAGGGCGCTTATTCTCTTGGGTGCGTACCTTCTGTGAAAGTACGTGGCGCGATAGTGCAATTGGGTGCGTACTGTACGCAGATCAGTGAAAGGAGAAGTGTGTGGGCACGCGGTTCAGCAGAAGAGGCTCTGCGGATATACACAGTGAGACAGAGGGTAAAGTGCGTAGCAACGCAGGCCAGTAAAAGGAAAGCTGCGTATCTGATTTAAGATCTTCTGTTGGTTGAATTTTTCTGTTGATAAGATGTTCTGGTTTCTGTTCTGTTATTGTTGATCTGGTTACTACAGATGTCTGTATAATTTACATGTACTTGATGTATATGGATCCAGTTTGAAAATTTATGAAAAGTGGTCCTTGAAAAGAAGTAGGGGGTAGTAGCTCCCTTCCAGGAGAGACTGGAAAACGAGAGAGAGTTGTAGCTCTCTGCAGGTTGCAGCCTGCGTACTGGTAAAGGACTGCACCAGTACAAGACCATTGTAAAAGGAGTTTCTAATTTGAAAGAAGATAGAGACATATTGCAGCAGGTGGTTTTCACCCACATTGGGTTTC
Organism: Pinus taeda; assembly: GCA_000404065.3. Classification (NCBI taxonomy): domain Eukaryota; kingdom Viridiplantae; phylum Streptophyta; class Pinopsida; order Pinales; family Pinaceae; genus Pinus; species Pinus taeda. Next base: position 125,499 of record APFE031011197.1, read on the forward strand.
CACCTTATATCTGGTGTTCTTTGATGTGACTGTCTGCTTTTCTTGTTCATGCTCATTATTGATTGTATTGATATGCAAAAATAATTCAAAGTATAAATAAGGAAGAATTGTTAAAAGATCTAGATAATACTGATTCACCCCCCCCTCTCAGTATTATTTCCAACAATTACATCCCTCTAGGTAAGGGAAAGGTGAAGGTCAGTAAGGACCCAGATGCAGGGAAATTCCTCTTGAATACACCAGTTCTACCTGAAGGCATCACCTTTGAAGGCTAGCGCTTGGCACGGATTCCCCATCTGAAAATGGAAGACTGGGATTTGGCGGACCATGAGAAGTTCCCCCACCTCGTGACGGAGAACTACATGAAGTGGGTGTATTACAAAGAATCTAGTGTCACCATGTTGGAGCCAGTCGAGTGGATTCACGGAGTGAATCAGTCGGGCCTATTGAACCTGTTGTGGGTGCGCCACTATCACCGCTCCAACATCAACATCATTGTTATCAAACAGTTGCTGACCCTGGTACATGATGGATGTTTGTGGTTGAGCACACCAATCCCAATCACAGACATGTTGATCCATCAGATCGCGCTCTTGCCACATTCGTGCTTGAATCCGGAAAAGGAGTTTGGCAAAAAAACTAGTGAGTGTGACCTGGCAGAAAGGATGAAGGAGAAGTTATAGCTAGTTAAGAAGCCACGCGGGTACTCCATCACATATATCACTGACCCCGCGATGCAAGTTTCCACATAGATCCTCGATGGTAAGGTCATGAGGAAATGTCATGCGGACGAGGTTCTGGTGACAGTAATTTCGTTACTTGCACACTGTGTGGAAGGCGTGTAGTTTAACTAGGTGCGCTACCTCTGTAGCGAGTTCCTTTCGAATTGTCGTGAGGCTTAGGAAAAGAGAAAAACCTTCCACTATGCATGGTTTTTTCTTTCCATTGTGCTAGTAGCTTGGTAGCTACTTGCGGACAGCCAGTTTCCTTCCTTGGAGAAAGGATTACCGATGGCTACACAGTTTGCCTCCCTTTGGGCCACAAAGGACGTCGCACGGGTCACGGAGACCAAAGTTTTTTGGGTGTTTATGGAGGTGAGAATTCGCATGGGCATCAACCAGAAGTTGTGGTTGTCCCCAACGGTGTTTGAGCAACTATTAGAATACTTGAAGTTTAAGGCAGACTTCCACGTCGTATATATCAGGGTGCGGAAGGATTCGTAGTAGAAATTGTTTGACCTACTTTATCTTTCCACAAACGATGCCTTTAAGGAGGCTATCAAGTGTTGGCTGACAGATTGGCATTCTCCATTCGATCGGGCTACAGGCTATAGCAAAGGTGTGGGGAGTTTCACAGAGAAAAAGAACGAGGCAGCAAAGCAGGTGGTCCAGCAGTTGGTCGAGAAGCTTAGAAAAGAGGTCGAGGAGAAGGCTTGATCTGAAAATGAAGATCTTATATTAATTTTAAGGTATTACAGACTCATGGGCATGGATTGGCCTATATTACTTAGTGCAATGGATCAATAATATTGCGAATAATATAGACAATTGAGCAGCTAGATAAACATAATAGAAAACACACATAACACAACAAATTTAATATGGAGTTCACCCAAAGCTCTTGGGCTACATCTCCTGGTCCAACCTTCAGTGGTGGCCTCTCTATTATGTCTTCAAGAGCAGAGTTTTACAAATTGTGAGCTCAAATTGAGTCTCAACACAACAGATGCAAACAACTGGAGTTCTGCTTGAATCCCTCAAGCCTCTCTGAGTACACAGATTCTTTCTTTCACTCTCTGTCTCTATTTTTTTCTTTGTCTCAATGCTGCCTCCCTTCTGTCTTCTGGTTTCTGTGGCTTTAAAGACAATCGGCGCTGTCTGTTCATTTCCTCTTCTTGGGCTCTCTGGCTCCCGGCCTCTGTCTGCTCAAATCCCCCTTTGAGAATTAGCAATCATTACTAAATGCCTTTAGGGATGGTGGCCACCTGTTCTGTAACAAAATGGACCATCGATGCCTTTGAAATCTCAAAGATGGGCATTCTCTATTTACATAGAGAAATACACGTAAAACTGTGAAAATATGCCAATATGTCGTTTATCGGATTTGAAATACTATGAATTCCACCTTATAACTCCTATCGGGTCCACCTTTATATTGCTTATCACATCTCCACCGTTGATCTGAGAGATCTAGATCCAACAGCTGAGGTTCATTTTGGGCAGCTCATGCATATAGGGGTTAACCACCCGAAAAGGGTGGTTTTCTCTCTTGGCGCCTAGACACATGGTAGTCAGTGTATGGGCTCGGGTGGAGCCTGACCAAAACCATTTACCACCTACGGCCTGCCTAAAATCCCGCTTGTTTCAGATCTCAAAACATCTATACCTGCATGTATAAACCCTTTCGAGTCTGGTTTATTGCTTTCTTCACATTTCTTTCATTTTTCGTTCATTTAACGAAAATGCGATTTACATTGAAAAAGCCCTTTTACCAAACTTTAAATATTGTCAAATATCATTCATAATTTTAACGGGTCCGTTATCACAGTCATAGTTGTTATTGGCCTCGCTCCTTCACATAGCTCCGATGCGATATTGCGATGTGATTGATCGCAATCGCATATTGCACATACCCCCAGGCCGTTTGTAAGTGCTCCTCTGTAATCACCAATTATGACATCGCGATTCAACTTGGGCCTTCGATCTGCACACTTGATTGACAGTTCTTGTTGACCGCGCTGATCGCTGTCGCAATATCTATGTGGTAGCCTCCGATAGCCTCCGCCAATTGCGATATGCTGATTGGATCTAGACTGTTGATCAGCCAGATCTGACAGCTCTCATGCAAAGTTATTTTAAACCTCTAATAGGCCTTATTTCATTGTTTTCTTCATGTGTTTGCCTCCCACTGAAAAATCTTTTGGACGACCAAAAGTTGGTTTTTAAGCATCAATCAAGTGAGGATATAGCTTCCTCACTTGTCCAACCTCTATCACTTTTGCACTGTTTGGTTTTGAACCTTTGAGCCTGATTTTGAGGTACTCAACATCCCCTCTGCGCGTAATTCTCACCTTCCTATCCAGAACTGTATCTTCCTACAACTCATTGAGATATTCGGGCAATAGATCATCAATAGAAGGCAATTGACTTTTCTCTTCAGGATCTTCAATCAATGAAGGGTCAAACAATCTCAAGTCCTCTGCACTAACTACTAAATAGATATGCATGTAAGCTGGCAAATCAAGTCGAAAAGCGTTCTCACCAATTTTCTCAATTATCTTGAAATGCCCATACCTTATTGGCTTCAGCTTCTTACCTTCACCTTGCATTATGTCTTTGCTGATGTACAACCAGACTTGATCACCAAGTTGGAAGCTATGCTCAATTCAAAGCTTATTATGCCTTGCCTTATACTTGGCCTAGCTCTTTTCCAGTTGTTCCTACACTACCTGGTGAATTTCTTGGATCTGTTCAATGAATTTGGTTGCTTTGTCCACATCACTATGTCCATCAACCACTATGTCTTTTCCGAAGACAAATCCAAGGGAGACCTTGGTGTAAAATCAAAACAAGCTCAAAAGGAGATCTTTGTGTAGAAGAGTGCTTAGCACAGTTGTAAGCATGTTGCAAATAACACAAATGCCCATCCCAAAGCTTGGGATGCTTGTTGCAATAACCTATGAGCAACTGGATCACTATCCCGTTGACCACCTTTGTTTGGCCATTTGTTTGTGGATGAAAGTTTGTGCTCTTCTTCAGTCTGGTGTCCATTACTTCCCATAGACTTGACCAAAACTTCCCAACAAATTGGGAATCACGATCAGATACAACGGAAGTGGGTAACCCAAGTGATGACCTTTTCTAGATTTTGGCAATCCCCCAACAAAGTCAATGGAAGCATTTTCCAAAGGACAAGAAGGAACTGGAAGTGGACTGTACAAGCCTATTTTTCTATTCTTGGGCTTGCTTTTAGCACACATGGTGCACCCTTTAATATATCTAGAAACTGTTTCATGCATTTTTGGCCAATAGCAAAACCTTTGTAGCTATGCAATTGTTTTGCTTACACCAAAATGACCTGATATTAAAGAAGTATGTGCTTCTCGAATTATGTTAACTCTTTCAGTTTGAGGTATACATAAATTTCCCAAATGGCATAAGAGTTTCTCCTTAACATGATAATCCAATTCTTCTACTTGTTTGCTAGGACTTAAAGTTGCATATACATCTTTAAAATCTATATCTTGAGCATACTGTTCAATGTAGCTTTCATGCATTAATGAGTTATGCTTAAGTATAGTAGATGCATTTATGGTTGTTCTGGACAACATATCTACAACTTTGTTATGTATGCCCTTCTTATATCTGATGACTAGATGAAACTGCTGTATGAAACCCATCCACCTATATTGTCTTGATTTCTGCTTAGTTTGTGAGTGCAAGTAATGAAGTGGTTGATGATCAGTATGGATGATTGTTTCTTTGCCCATTAAGTAATGTTTCCACTTTTTCACGCTATGTACTAATGTATACAATTCTTTATCATATGTGGGATAATTAACTACTGCAGAATTAAATGTCTCAGAATGATAACATATGGGTTTACCATGTTGGATCAAAAATGCTCCCATGGCATAGTCACTGGCATCTGTTTCAATCTCAAATGGTCATTGAAGATCTGGCAGTGCTAGTACTGGTGTTGTACTAATTTTTCTTTCAAGGTATTGAAGGCTATCTGTTGTTTGCCTCCCCACTGAAACACCTTGTTCAATCCTGTTAAAGCATGTAAGGGAGTTGCAATCAAGGAAAAGTTAGCAATAAACTTTCTCCAATATTGTGCTACTCCTAGGAAGCTCCTAACTTCTGTAGAAGATTTGGGTTTAGGCTAGTTCACAATGACTTCAACCTTAGAGGGATCTATCTTCAATTCACCACCCCTTACAATATGACCCAAATAATTTAAAGATGTTTTGCCAAATTCACATTTTGATATCTTAACATAGAGATTTTCTCTTTTCAAAACATCTAGAGTCTGCTTTACATGCTTCAAATATTCTTCCCATGTTTTACTAAAAACAAGTATGTCATCTAAATATACAATTACAAAATCATCAATAAAAGTCCTGAGTACATCATTCATAACTCTCATGAAAGTGGTAGGAGCATTAGTTAAACCAAAAGGCATAACCAGCCATTCATACAACCCTTGAAAGTAGTCTTCCATACATCTTGTTTTGCTACTCTCACCGGATGATAGACACTACGCAGGTCCAACTTGGAAAAGTAAACTGCTTCTTTCAGTTGATCCAATAGATCATCGATGTGAGGAAGGGGATAAAGATTCTTGATCGTTATTTTATTCAGTGCTCTGTAATCAATGCACATCCTCCACGAACCATATTTCTTCCTCACGAACACAATTGGAGATCCATATGGTGATGTGTTTGGTCTTATGAACCCTTTCTCGAGTAGCTCTTGTACCTGCTTCTTGATCTTTGCATTCTCTAAAGCAGATAACATGTACATTTTGATGTTTTGCAATGGAGAATCTTGCTGCAAATGAATATCATGTACTATTTCCATTTTGGGTGGCAGACCTTTAGGTTCTTGAAATAGGATATCATATTCTGAAACAATTTTTTTCTAAATATGATTTCTGTTTAGCATCACAACCCTCAAATAAATTGGTTTTATCAGGGTTCTTTTCGTTTACAACCATTAGTAAAAATTTCTTGCATAAATTTACAATTCTTGTCATCTGCCCTGAGTTTATGAGAGTATAGTTTTTTTTAGTTTATGAGCTCTTACAATATATTCTATTCCATCTTTTGTGAGTTGATACTTATTTTCAGCTCTATAGAAAATGGCTTTTCCATCATACAAGTAAGCACTTCCTAAAACAATTCCACATATATCCAAGGGAACCATATCTATCTCAACCTCATCCACAAATGTTGACCCAAAAGAAAACCTAAGTTTGCATTGTCTAGTCACTTGTAGCTTTGCTTTATCACATACCCAACCTAATGGATATGGCTTCTTGTGAGGTGTGGTTAGTAATCCCAACTTACAATTTCTTCAGAAATCAAGTTTACTTGTGATCCCCTATCAAATAAAGTATCAATCTTTTGATGCTTGGAAATAACTCTAATATGAAAAATCTCATTTATTTTCCTCTCATTTTCTTCATTATCAATAGTTTGTGCAGAATTACTCGTAGATGCTTCAAAATTTTTACCTTTTATACCTATGGCTGTGGCTGTTGTTTCATCACCTAAGTCTGACCCCAAACCCTTTTGAATAGCAGCAGTATTCATCTTCTTCTTTCCATCAAAATTCTTGGGTTTCAGCTCCAGATGCAAAGAACAGCGATGTTCATCATCATGTCCATCCTTCTTGTAGCAAGTGCGTGAAGGTTTGCCTTTCTATACAACGTTTGCCTTCCTCTGTTTCCATTTCTACTTCTTTTCCTTGTTCTTGCTTGCAGTGGATTTTGATGATCCCTCAATCTCTGGGTTCACATTCTTGCATCTAGCCTCTAGATGTGTAGCCTGAACAAATACCTCATCTATGCCAGTAGGGTTAAACATGAGAATGGTGTGCCTCAAATAACTATGCAAACCACCTATATACTTCAACAAAGTTTTAGGTGAGTCTAGAGAAATTCTTAGAATTAAAGATTTTTTTCTAAATTCCCGGGTATAGTTTTGTACACTTTTCCCCTTTAATTGGTGAAGAGTTTGCCAACTCATCATTGCTTGCTGCATATAAGCTAGTGGATAGAATTGTTTTTTAATAGTAGAAACAAATTCACTCCAAGTAGAAAGAATTTTACCATGCTTCTTCAAATCATCTTGTGTCCTGCCTTCCCACCACACTAGGGTAGTTCCTCCAAGGCGAAGGCTAGCCAGCTAAATCTTTATCCTTTCTGAATCAATGTTCTACGCCCTACAATATACATCAATCTCTCTAATCCAGTTATCTAGCTTTTCTACATTTAATTTGCCATCATATATTGGCAAATCAAACTTTACATCTAATTTAATCAAATATGTTTTCTTCTTTTTATTTTCAGGGCTAGAAGATGAGGATGATGGAGGAAACTTTTCCCCTTTCTCTTTGCCCTCTGGGGCATCTAGAGAAGGTTCCTATGCTCCTTTATCTTGTTTGTGTATAGCTTTTTTTCTAAATTCCTAGAATTAAAGTTTTTTTTCTAAATTCCTGGGTATAGCTTTGTACACTTTTCCCCTTTAATTGGCAAAGAGTTTTCCAACTCATCATTGCTTGCTACATATAAGCTAGTGGATAGAATTGTTTTTTAATGGAAGAAACAAATTCACTCTAGGTAGAAAGAATTTTACCATGCTTCTTCAAATCAGCTTGTGTCTTGCCTTCCCACCACACTAGGGCAGTTCCTCCAAGGCCAACTGAATCTTTATCGAAGTGCTTTCACCTTGACCCTTCTTGAATTCCCAATACATCTCTTCTACCATGGCTCTCATGGCCATGAAAACTGTCCATGCACTGAGATTCTGATTCCAATGGGACTTGTTCTGCCATGCTTCTCCTCGGATAGACGCTTCCAATTTCTGGGTTGGCCTCAACAAGTTCTCCTTTTCCCAGTTTGAGCTTTGACCTTGTTAGCATTCAACAATATAGCCCAAGCTTTTCTAACCTTAACAAATCAAAAACCAAAAGCTCTGATACCACTTGATCTGAAAATGAAGATCTTAGATTGATTTTAAGGTATTACAGACTCATGTGCATGGATTTGCCTATATTACTTAGTGTAATGGATCGATAATATTGCGAATAATATAGACAATTAAGCAGTTAGATAAAAATAATAGACAACACACATAACACAACAAATTTAATATGGAGTTCACCTAAAACTCTTGGGCTACATCTCCTGGTCCAGCCTTCAGTGGTGGCCTCTCTAATATGTTTTCAAGAGCAGAGTTTTACAAAATGTGAGCTCAAATTGAGTCTCAACACAACAGATGCAAACAACAGGAATTCTGTTTGAATCCCTCAAGCCTCTATGAGTACACAAACTCTTTCTTTCACTCTCTATCTCTGTTTTTTTTTCTTTGTCTCAATACTTCCTCCCTTTTGTCTTCTGGCTTCTGTGGCTTTAAAGCAAATCAACACTTTTTGTTCATTTCCTCTTCTCAGGCTCTCTGGATCCTAGCCTTTGTGTGCTCGAATCCCCCTTTGAGCGTTAGCAATCATTGCTAAACTCGTTCAGGGATTGTGGCCACCTATTCTGTAGTGGAATGGACCATCGATGCCTTTGAAATCCAAAAATGGTTGTTCTCTATTTACATAGATAAATACACGCAAAACTTTAAAAATTCTTCAATCTGTCGTTTATTGGATTTGAAATACTATAAATTTTGCCTTATAAATCCTATCAGGTCCACCTTTATATCGCTTATCACATCTCCACCATTGATTTGAGAGATCTAGATCCAACGACTGAGGTTCATTTTGGGCGGCTCATGCGTATGGGGGTTAACTTCCCGAAAAGGGTGGTTTTCTCTCTCTGGCACGTGGACACGTGGTAGCCAGTGTATGGGTTCAGGCGGAGCCCGGTCAAAACCATTTACCACCTATGGCCCGCCTGAAATCCCATTTGTTTTGGATCTCAAAACATATATACCTGCATGTATAAACCCTTTCGGGTCTGGTTTATCGCTTTATTTGCATTTCTTTCATTTTTTGTTCATTTAACAAAAATTCGATTTACATTGAAAAAGCCCTTTTACCAAACTTGAAATATTGTCAAATATCATTCATAATTTTAATGGGTCCGGTTATCATAGTCATGGTTATTATTGGCCCCGCTCCTTCGCATAGCTCCGATGCGATATTGCGATGTGATTGATCGCAATCACATATCGCACATACCTCGGCACCATTTGTAATCACTCCTCCGTAATCACCAAATGTGATATCATGATTCAACTTGGGCTGTCGATCTGCGCGCTTAATCGATGGTCCTTGTTGACCGCGCTGATCGTTGTCACATTATCTATGTGGTAGCCTCTGATAGCCTTCGTCGATTGCGATGTGCTGATCGGATTTGGACCGTTGATCGGCTAGACCTGATGGCTCTCATGCAAAGTTGTTTTAAACCTCTAATAGGCCTTATTTCACTATTTTCTTCATGTTTTTGCCTCCCGATAGTGTAATCCTTTTGCGATAGTTTTGATCTTTTATAAGATTTTGAAGACTTAGGGGGTTTTTGGATCCATTTTGGATCAAGACCCGACTAGAAAAAGAGTTTGTTGCAAAGAAACAGGTTGAACAACAAAAACACGACTATGAGCGGAGTGGTAAATCCCCTTTGCCCCAGAGTAAGGAAGAGGAGTAGTCAAAGTAGGGAGGTGGCGGAGATGAAGGACAAAGTACCCCCTTATGGGTGAAGAGGTATAGGGAACAATAGAAGGAGGTGCCCCAAAAGAAGTCAAAAGAAACAAAGCCACCACTGGATCCCATCATGCTCACAGAAGGCAATCTCGATGAGATTGGAGATAAAGTGTGTGATACCATGGCGAAATCGTTGCAACAGTTCAAAAAAAAGAACCTGCAGTCACTGGGCACTCTTCAGAAGGATCTACATGAGCTGCAGATCCATACCTGCAGGATCTAGGTGGGCGCAGGACAAGTGAGCATTGCACATACGAGCTTGGCACCAGGGACCAGTTAGGCTGTAGAGATGGTTAGATCAGTGGATCTCCGAGTAGTCATGCTAACAGAAGGATATTTGAGTGCAGAAGTAGCTGATCACAAGGTCATCATGAGTATTCTAAAGAACATCATCCTCAACCTCACAGTGGTCCTCAACGAGTATCTTCACACGCTGCAGGCAGGTGTGATAGCGGAGTTACAAGTGCAAGAGTATAATGTGCTCAACCTCATTAGTGAATATATGGTGAATAATGAGCAAATGTTCATCGAGAAGACAGAGGCATTGAAGGCAAAGGAAATGATCTAAGTGCAGAGCACCTAGTTGGCGATTGCAGTGGCAGAAGCTTACAAGACAATGTTGAATTTCACATAGCGAAGGAAGCACCGCTTGAGGCCAAGATCAGGAGGCTTGCAATAGGTGTCCGCAATGCCAACATAGAAGTGGCCCAAGTTTAGTTCAAGCTTAACCTAAAATCATAGAACTAGAGCTCAGGTCACAACCTTGACCCTGCCAGAGGTTAGCGAACAATGCAAAGTAGCTGTTAAGGATGGAATAGTTATTGTTGATGTCGTGGTTGTGTTCCGCACAAAGTTGTTTGAGAAGGCCATGGAAGTAGTAATGACCCTACAGGAAGATCCCAATCTACAGAGATTAAAGACATCTACCCACGAGCTTCAATAGTATTACAATAAAGTGCGGGCGATGCCGCGCACAATGGCTATAGCGCAACACCTCGCCAAGTTGCAAGAGGGGAAGCATACCAAGTCTCCATCAGCATAGATGACAAGTTGGAAAACCTGTAGCTTACACAACAAAAGATCAAGTAGAACAATGAGGGAGCAGCCACAGAGAAGCTAGTCGAACAGGTGAAGTAGGCAGCCATGCAGAGCACAGCTGAAGTAGCAGTGGTTCAAGTAGCGTTGGGGGATCTTCACAGTAAGATATCTATGCCAGCTGAGGGTGATTCATGATCTTTGTGTTTGGGGCCTACTGGGATGGTGTCCCCTGGGTCAGTTTTGGGGCAAAAGTCCAAATTTTGATGTAAGAAGATGTAAAGTCTTCGTAAATTGTGTTTTCGAAGCGCGTAGTTAGTTAAAGGATCAAAAATGGTTTTAACCTTCTTTTATGTAACTATTGATGGTGTTGGACCTGCTAACATGTCAAGGGGATCTCCTCGTTAAGAAGTCCCAATTAGACCTTAGACCGTTTGGTGTAGGAGTCCTAGTAGTGGGTTGTATGGTAATGCCTTGACCACAATTTCGCATAAAGGCAAGTAATATAACTCTATTCATAGCAAGGGTGTGACAGCTACAATGAGTCAAGGAAGGTGCATGGAAAGTTCTAACACATGTTGGTTGAGATGAGTGGGCCCCTTGGAAACCTGTCATAGTACTCGGATGGGAAGGGAACACAGGAGTGAAGATACATCACAAGCTAGAAAGAAAGTCAGCCGACAATACAAAGTGATGGTTAAACCAATCAACACATTTCAGTAAGATTCATACATACTCACACAGAATAGTCCATACATGCATATGTAAGAAAGAAAATACATATTCCATTTAGAGTAAAAAATATAGTTGGAATACAATACAACATATGCATGAAATGTGCTAGCTCTTATTATATAAAGAAGTGTAAGTTCCAGTCATACAATACATCCATGCCCAACCACTAGCTCCAATAATGAAACGTTACAACCACATCCGCTTGCTCCTCCAATGAGATGTACTAGCTCCATGTAGTGGAGAAGCCAAGGCGCATTACAATACTATCCAATCTCTCTCCAAGATAGTCCTATCAGAAGATTGGCTGACCAAAAGCCCATAAAATGACTTATGAGGGACTATTTATAGCAAAGGATGGGGTGACCTGTGACATTCCCCTTTCTGATAGTTCAACTACCCTCATGACTCTTCACCTACTATATGACTATTACATCCAACTATTGACACTTGACTTACACTTGACATGACTTAACATTACAATGAACATGTACCCATGTGAAAAAAAATGGCTTGAGCAAGCCTTGCTAGACATTACTCTAAATTAAAAAACCATGGAAGTCCAACGTCTCAACATCCTAATGTTGATCGACAATAACATAGTGATGCCAAGATTGGTATTCCTTGATGGTGTTCGTGTGCTTTGTGGTGACATCCGTTCGAAACTTGACTCTTACCTCCATAGCATCTAGGTACACTACTCGGGCTCCTCTGTCCAACTCATCTGAAAGAATGCACATCATTGTCTTCAATGTGGTTGGAAAACCTACAAACTTTTGCATGATGTCTACACTGATGGGAAAGTTTGGGTAAGAAAGGAAGATATAACAATGAAGACAAGCACATTTCGTGTTTCAAAGAGTGCACAGGACATAAGTGAGTACAACCGCATGACGAGCAGTCTGTGGACTTATCATGGTGTTGTGTGATATTGCGTGCAACTTTGAAGCATAAGCACACTTTTGACTCTGACATGAAAGAAAATGGAAGAAACAAAGATAACTTACGTCATGCACAAGTGCTTGCAATGTAAGATTCATCCAATGCATGAGTGATGGGATCGTGCAGTTCGAGTGGAGGGAGGATGATCTGTGTTTGAGATTGACCTTCAATGCATACAAATGAGTGATGAGGAGACTAAGGTGATTGAACAGTTTCATGATTAGAAGTGAGAGTAACTCAAGAGAGCGAGGACCTGACATAACCATCAGCTCAGGCTAAAGTGCCTCGACGATCTTGGGTGTTTCAACTTCATCATCAGATAGATCATCACAAAACGATGGCTTCAAAAGATAAATTGTGATAGAGTCATGATTGTGATAAAATATGGAAACAAATGGATCACGACCGCCACAATCAGAACAATAAATTAATTCATCGGCATCCTCGTGATCAGATGAATCAAACAGAGGTAGATGTAAAGCGAACAAACTCATCCTCTGTGTTTATGAAAAAAATAGATGAAAGATCAAGTAGATTTTCAACGAATAAGTCATCCTCTCCGTTGTCAAATGATGCACCAACATCCAGTGAGTCCTGCGAGTGATCAAAAATGGGTGCATCAATGTGTGAAGACGTAGATGCAAAATTATGGATGGCAGGTTCACCAAAGATGTTAGGAAAGAACAGAGGGGGCTCGGACGGAAGGGAGTCATCCTTGACCGAGTGTTGATGCTCAAGCTCCCACTCATACTCTTCCTGAATGACAATGCACGTTGGTTGTGCAACACCAACTCCGTCAATGTCTAGTTCCTCATCCACAATAAGTGATGAGTATGTAATGGATGAACATAAGACAATATCATCCGGAGTAACACCCGAGTGTAGAGATGGAGGTTGTAGAATAGAATGCATATGAGAACCCGAAGGACTCACAAACAAATCTGCATGAAAATTAAGTGAAGTGATGTTGGGAGGATGTGAAAGCTAAATAGGTCTGTGGGCATGATCCTCAACATCACTCAGTAGTGGTGGAGCTATTGAATGAGGGGATGGCAAACAGTCAGTCGAGACAGTGACCACATCCACATGAGATTGTGCAGCTCCCTCACTAAAGAATGTTGAGCGAGGCTTGATTTCAAGCTTCTTCTTGTGATGGGAAAATTTCTTAAGGTAATACTTGAATCATTCCTAAATATAGGCAAATTTCATCTGGCTCCTCAGAGCTTGAAACTACAAGTCACAGAAGTACTACCAAAAATCCATAACCAATTCATGCAGAGCCTTCCATTGTTGTAAAAGGTTTCGATCAAGATGGTCTGGATCAAAATGATAGAAAGTATCTTCAATGAGATCACAGAAGGGCTCAAGTGAGTGCATGTTTTCAATTGGTAGGCTGAGCAGCCATCAACAAGGAGATTCACAAAGTGTGTGTGCAAGCAGTAAGTTGTTATGTTCGTCAAAACACCCATGTTCCTCATGAAGCATGGAAAGAAAGTCATGTAAGTACTCAGGCTAGGCCACTTCGCCTTCACCATCATATGTGAAGTGGACACGAGATTGAAGAACTCCCTTGTGATGGTGACATCTTCATGATTCGAAAAACATCACAAAGGGAGAAGAGTCCAAGAATCCATGAAAGGTAAGAAAAGGTTCAAAATTGGATGAGAGGTGTTGGGCATGAAATCCCCCCACTGCATGTTTTGGGGCTCAAAGCCCAAGTTTTTATCTAATATTGTTGTAAATATCCGCGAATTGTAGGCCCGGAAGTATGTTAGAGTCATAGGGCTGTCCGCCCTAGTTTTGAATGTAATGTCGGCCTACCCATGGTCCGTGAACCATGGGTTTGTATAAATAGAGCGAGGCTCTAAGTTGTAAAGAGGGATCAGATAGAGAGAAAAGTAGAAGGAAAGAGCAAGAGTCTAAGTGTGTCATAGAGTAGGAAAAGGCTCTGCAGCTGAGTGTGCAGAGGCCTAGTAGAGTCCGCAGTTGAGTGCGCGGACCCCTACAGCTGAGTGCACAGGGTGGAGTCAAGTCTGTCACCGAAGGAAGATAATAATAAAGAGAATTTTTATCTTAATTCTGTGTATTTGTTCTTGGGTTATTGCCTATTGATATGAATTGCAATTATACTATTTATTTACTGTGTGCACTTGTATGAATGAATTATATTGCTAAAGAATGCTTTACACCTACAAATAAGCTAAGAAACTAATCACAGAATGCTAGTATGACACTGGGTAATAACAGCGTTCAACCCCAAGTAGGGTGGCGCGAAGGCAACATCTCAGGCTCGAAGGTACGGGTAAGTGCACGTAGCAACGTGTGCGCAAGATCACCGTGGACCACCTAAACTCATCAGACATCCCCAAGGTGCGGAAACCTAGTTCTAGCACCCTCCCATACTACTTTGGGTGAGACCTCAGTCTGCACTCCGAGGACTATTACTGAAAGGGCCAGTAGTACTGGGATTTGTTTGGCTAAATCAATTCCGACCGTAGGTCAAGCCCATACAAGCCAACAAATGGTTCCGTTGCCAGGACTGGGATCTACATAAGGGATGTTTGATGCTGTGTCACTGGAATCCAACAAAGAAAGAAATTGAAGAGTGGCTGGACAAAAAGATTCACCAGTATTGAAGGAATAGTGGTTAGAGCACTACTTATATACAAAAATCCATGAGATTTTATTTGCATCCTTCACCTCTGAGTTATATGAGTGGATCGTGAAGCTAGCAAATAGTCAGGGAAGGTGTAGGATCGACAAACCTCTTGTGTGGACTCCAGAGTTGGTGTGTAGACTAGAAGTATCATAGGATAAGATCGCATGCATTATGGACCATTGGCTCAATTGAATTATAGGAGGGTTTATCATTGAGTTTGTGGTAGACAGGTCAATCAGCTACAGCGAAGCAAAGCGACGCTTCCTCAAAGGACCGCGAGGTAAGTACATTAACTATTTGAACACTTGGATTAAAATGCTAATGTGTGAAAAGCGGGTTATGCAAATAAATTGATGTTTGGAGCTACACGAAGTGGGAGGATCTACAAAAATAGTAGTGAGAATTAGAAACTAGTCCCTTAATTTCACCTCTACGAGAAAGCGAGGAAGAGCTTGTGAAATTTTCACCGAGAAGTGCAATCAGTCTGATAAGGCAACGAATTTCGTGCATACCACCTCCACCTACACCACCACCAGTTTCACCATCTCCACCCCCATCTCCACCCACACCACCTCTGCCACCACCACAGTTCAATATGGTGAGCACAATAAAATTGCCAATGTTCAAAAGAGTAGGAAACGAATATCCAGACCAATTTTGGCTCGTAGTAAAAGTTGTATGGGAAGCACAACGAGTCATGGATGGTAATATAAAGAAGGAAATGTTGGTAGGCATGTTGCAGGATTGTGCACTGACATGGTATATTAAGCATTCTAATGACCATCCCAACACAGGGATCACAGATATCCAAGATGCGCTGTATAGGGAATTCAACAAGCCAAAATTGGAAACACAGTCAATTATAGGATTTAAGGAAATCACAATGCTTCTAGGTGAGACCCCCTGGGAGCTATATCAAAGACTAAAGATTATGATTCGCAAAGCCAACATGACCTTGACAGATGGACAACACCGCAGATGGTTTGTAGCGTCACTAACGCCGCATCTAAGGACCGTGCTGTCACCGCAGAAGTTATCCACCTACACCGAAGCTTTGGAGATTTCAATGAGACTACACGAGACCTCGTTACAAGATCCTAGCCTAAGAGTCCAACAAATACACACGCAGCTGAAAAGTTTGAAACAGGATAAGACAACTTGCCCAGAGGTGCGCGAGGAGGTATGGTGCATAAAGTGCAAGGGAGAGGGACATGACAAGGACCATTGTCCAGTCTTTGTAAACTACTTGGCAGGAGGAGGGCTGATAAATGGAGGCACAAGAAGTCCAAGTGCGGCGCCTGCATTATGGTCTGTGATTTATTAGATAGGAGGAAAACATGCTATGGATAATTGTCATCTACTAGAGAAGTATACGCAGACGTCCCAACAATTGTTCTGTAATTTCTGTAGATCAGTAGGTCATGATGAATGCACCTGTAGAAGTTATAAATTGATGATGGATCAGACTCCTACCTATAGAGTTCAGACCAAAACATGAGCCCTCGATCAAAATACAGGTATGGCGCGCACTGGATTTCAGGGACGTGGATGAATTCGAGGTGGAATGGAACCAGGAAGGGGTCACGAATAGCTGATTTGTTACAATTATGGAGGGCGATGGCATTATGCCTGTTATTGCACAAATCCGATGAGAGAATAATTTTTATATTGTACCCAGTTTGATCATGAGATGGAGGACTTCCTTACATTGATAGTGAGGTTGCGTAATAAAGGAATACTCCAGCCTCCCCTAACTCAGAACCTACAAATGATGAGGTCTGAGCTGCGCGAAGAGGACCCAAATGTAAACATCGTGCTCTGAAGAGGTATCAAAATAGGGATGAAAAAGGTAAGAAGCCAGAAGAGAGCGCGTGGGTTCGCAACGCTCCAACAAAGGAACCCGAGTTCGATTTGGAGTGCATGAAGGAGACATTCATGGAAGCTAAGAAGAGCTTCACAGAGGCCTCCACTTCAGGTAGTAAGGATCAACTAGAACTGGAGATGGATCCTTCAATGCTTACTAACTTTCTGGAGACATGCATGAAGCTGCTACATGACAACAAGGCTGTGAAGGGACTACAGGAACTCATCACTAGGTGTGTTGGGTCAGGAGAACCGCGCGTACTTCAGAAGATCAGGAAGAACATAACGGGAACAGGAAGGGAGATGAGATTGACTGCGCAAATCGGGGAATATGAAATGGATCAAGTGATTCTAGATTTAGGATCGGACATGAACGTACTGCCAAGGCAGACATGGGAGCGCATGGGCAAGCCTGCGTTGCAATGGTCTCCTATTCAATTGTGAATGGTGAACCAACAAAATATCCTACCGATGGTAAGATTGCAGGGGATAATAGTAGATATCGAAGGTGCGAGTGCGCTTGCAGACTTCGAAGTGATAGAGATTGTTGATGATAGCAATCCCTATCTCACTTTACTGGGAATAGATTGGGCCACTGATATGAATGGAGTGATAAATCTAAAGAAGCTCAAAATGATTTTTGAGAAAAGGTCACTACGCATAGTGGTACCTCTAGACGCTGTAGAAGGATCATGCTACATGGAACTAGTGCACGATGATGATAGTGAGGATGATCTAGACTATATCTACAAGATAACCGCGTGTGAGAAGGACTGGGTGAATCCTACAATGGATGGCAAGATTTCGTGTGAGCGCGAAATCTCCCGCACTTCAGATTCAGACGAAGAAATAGAACGATGGCATAACCGATTACATGGGGTAACCATGCTAAATTGCAATATGATGATAAAGTCATTACACTGTGTGAAAACAGAGGTAAGAGATCTGCCCATGTATGATGGGTTGACATCAGTGGATGACTTCCTGAACAAATTTGAAAAAGAGGTGTCAGAACAGCAGTGTTTTGACGCTCTAAAATGGGCACTGCGCACTACACCCGCAAGATAGTGGGATACGCATCAGAGAAGTCTTGAGAACTAGCGCGACTATAAAAGAATGATGCTTATATGGTTTGAAAAGCCTCAACTACGGATGGAAGCTAGGTATGATGGATGAAACAAACTGCACGCCCACCTCTCTAGATGGGTACAGGTGTATGGTACACAACTTGCACGAATGCACATTGTCCTCATGATAGGAAACAAGAACAAGCAAGAGTAGGATATATAAGGGTGCAAATGACGAAGTATGCAAAGACCAAGTGTGCCGAAGATTATACATGGAGAAGCCTTTGACAAGGTGTGTGAAGTACTCACGGTCCACCATGTGAGACGCACTAACTTGGACCTGTGCATACCAACAATTTTATGGGCTTATAGGACCATGTGCAAAACCCTGACCGCACAAGCACATCCGAAGCTGAAGTGTGAGGAAGGGATTGTAATCCCTAGGGAGCATGCGAGACTATAAGCTACTCTATCTGGAAGCTATGCAGTATTGAGAATGTGAGACAGGGTAGTTGAAAGGAAGCACGAGACTATATACTACTCTGTTCGGAAGCTGCACGATATTGAGAATGCGTGTAGAAGCAGAGTGTCAGAGGTTCCGTGACCGCGCATGAAGGGATGCGCTGCCGCGTGGATTGGTGTCATTATTCATGATGGAAGTTTGATTTGAGGCCAAATGGAGTGGGCGGTGGGCATTTAAGACGCGATTTATGGACAAGATTTGGGAAAATCTACTGCCAAGAACGCATTAATGGGCCGAAATTGGGGGAATGGTCGATTTCAAATTATTAAGATGCTCTAAAACACAGAGGGCTCACTAGTGAGAAACACTTGGGCATTTGAGAATTGAGCGCTTGAGTAGAGTATTGAGTAGTGAAAGCCGAGCAATAGTTCAGCCCCTGAATTCGCGAGTGACAGACTATAGCCTAGATATGATGACAGCCACTAAGGATGGTTTGGGAATCGAAGAGGTAACCACCAACGAGGCCATACAGACCCCAATGGTGGAGGATGTTCCAGAAGGTGTAGGGGTTGTGTGAGAAATCCCCAAATCACCATGAACGCCGAGGCCCAAGAAAGATAAACAAGCAATGGCCCCAATACACGTTTCCCCGAGGAACCCACTGCACAGCAAGCTATCAATGGCTGATAAAGGAAAAGTTATCACGGTTGACACAGATGAGGAAGAAGAAGATCTACAGGCCCTTATCATCACCATGGAAGAAGATGAATATATGGAGGAGGATATTCAACCTATACGCTCTGCAACAAAATTTCCTGCGTATGTACCTCCACAGAAAGGAAAGACTAAAGTGCCGAAGGACCTAGACGAAACCAAGAGTTCACTCCAGACTCCGCTCCTCCCCGATAGCATAGTGTTTGAAGGCACGCACCTAGGCCATGTTCCAACCATGAAGTTTAAAGACTCGGACCTCACTGACCATGAGAAGTTCCTACACCTAGAGACCAGGAACCTGATGAAGCAGAACACTGAGGGGGTGGTGATAATGTTAGAGCCACGGAAGTGGATGGGCAATGTGGAGAAGGCCAGGCTATTGCATTTATTATGGATACCACCTTTCCACCGTGCGCTAATCATAATTTTTGTCATCAGGCAACCACTCTGCTTGCTGCATGATGGGTATCTATGGCTAGAGGAGCCTATTCCCATCACCACCGACCTCATTCACCGCATTTATTGGCTCCCTTGCAAAAGAAAGGACCCCACAACCATAACTGAAGGAAAGGGAAGTGATTTGGCCCTTACAGAAGCCATGAAGACAAAATACAAGCTGGAGAAGAAGAAGAGGGGCTACGCCATCTCCAACATCAAGGACAAAGGGGTACGCAGAGCAACCCAACTCCTGGCTGGTAAAGTTATGAGGAAGTGTCACGTCGATTAGGTACCGTCGCTGGTGGTCGTACTGGTCGAGCAGTGGGAGGAGGGGGTCCAGTTCAACTGGACTGAATTCCTCTGCAAGGAATTTTTGCAGAACTATTGCGAAGCCCAGGATCAGGGTGAAACCTTCCACTACGCGTGGTTGTTGTTATCTATAATGCTTGTAGTGGGGGAACTGCCGGAGGACACTTAATTCCCTAGTATTGACAGAGAATTACTAGAGGCTATGACGTACGCTTCGCTCTGGGCCACAAATGATGCAAAACGGATTTGCAACACAAAAATTTTATGGGAGCTCATGGAGATGAGCATCCAGATGTCGGTCAATCGGAGGTCACACTTGTCATCTACGGTGTACAATAGTATGCAAATTTTTCTAGAGTTCAAAGCCGACATGCATAATGTATACATTAGAGCATGCAAGGATAAAATGAAGCAGTGGACGAAGCTCCCATTTATAGCCACTGACGATGCCATCTTCACTATCTTGGAGACATGGCCTCTGGAATGGTGTGCCCCAGACCTAGCAGAAGTTGAGAAGGCAACAACTCAGAAGAAGAAGGGCGATCCCAAGCTACGTGTCACGCAATTGGCTGAAAAAAGGCAGCTGGAAACAGCAGTAGCTAAGGAAAAGGCAACGTAGGAAGTGACACAAAAATCCGCAGAGCATAAGAAAGCCATAGAAGCAGCTGCAACAGTGTAGGTGGAAAAGGCAGCAACTGTGAAGGCGGATGAAGGACAAGCAACGTCCTCACAGGGGAAGGAGGCAAAGGAAATAGGAAAAACAAAAGGGAGCGTGGACCTAGGGACCTAGGGATCACATCCACATAGCTGAAGCGCCCATGCATCGTAGAGAGAGCGGATCAAGAAATAAGTTCAAGCCTCGAAGTTGGCCATTGACCTAATCACCTTAAGCGAAGGTGATATCCATGACATCGACGAGACGGTCCGTGATGTCACCAATGAGGCCCTTTAGGAGTTTATACAGGAACACCAGACTATGTTGGGGGCCCTCAGGGCGCAGCTGTAGGAGTCAAAGGTGTGGCCCCCTCAGGTGGGAACCCTTTCTACCCACCTTGCAACAGGAGCCTCGGAAGTAGAGCAGATGCTATGCGTACGGATGGAAAACACAATAGTGTTGCTAGAAGGGGCCCTAGTCACAACGAATGTGACCGATAGATTTTCGGTTAACATGTTGAAAGGCCTTGGCCTTAATTTGGCTGCCCTTTAGCAAGAGACACTGTAATAGCTATAGGATGGGATAATGACAGAGCTGCGTGCTAGGGAGAGCCACGCGATCCAAGTTCTCAGTGAACAAAAGATCAACATGGAATAGCTCAGTTTGCAGCACAATGAATTGGTGTCGCAAAACCAACAGTTGGTGCAGGTGGTAGATGACGCTTTTCGATGTGTCCCGGAGCTGGTCATCCTAGCAGATCTACTAGTAGAGGTTCAGATTCACAGGTTGGCAACTGGAGCCCACGAGGCTAGAGAAGAAACGACCAAAGTTCAGCTGGAGTTGAATATTTAGATTACCGCGCTGCGGTTGAAGGCACAACCTTCCACTCCCCCATAAATTAGAGAACAACATGCTAGCGCTATCATAGTAGGGTTGGAAGAAATTGGGGGTGTAGTGTGTGACCATATTAGCATGTTGGAGCAACCACTTGAGACCCTCACGACTTTGTAGGAGGACCCCAACATCTAGTGCCTGGAGATAGAGGTGCGAGAACTCTAGCAGCAATATGACAGTGTCTAAGGAACTGCACAGACAATCATCCTCACTCAGTGGCTTGTGAGGATGTAGCAAGCTAAGGGACTAAAGGAGTAGGTGGATGCCACGTGACACAAGGAGCCAGTTCTCAAAGCACATGTTTAGCCATGGATTGATGAGGCCTTCACGATCATGGTGAATATTGAAGGAAATCTCATGCACATACATGGCATGCACACGCAGATGCAGGGAAGCACGTCAGACACAGAGGTCTTAGAAGAACAGATGTAGCTGGTTCAGCAAGCAGTAGCTCAGTGCTGCAGACATCAGTATTATTCGAGAATAGTTGGAGGGACTCTACGCCAAGATCATTGCGCCGACAGAGTGAATCAAGGGCAAGTCATGATGTTTGTGTTGGGGGTCTATTGGGCATGAAATCCCGCCATGGCATGTTTTGGGCTCAAAGCCCAAGTTTTGATCTAATATTGTTGTAAGGCTCTATGAATTGTGGGCGTGGAAGTATGTTAGAGTCATAGGGTTGTCCGCCCTATTTTTGAATGTAATGTTAGCCTACCCATGGTCCACAAAACATAGGATTATATAAATAGAGTGAGGCTCTAAGTTGTAAAGAGGGATCAGATAGAGAGAAAAGTAGAAGGAAAGAGCAAGTGTTTAAGTTGTCGTAGAGTAGGAAACGGCTCTGCAGCTGAGTGCGTAGAGGCCTAGTAGAGTCCGCAGCTGAGTGCATGGACCCCTACGACTGAGTGCGTAGGGTGGAGTAGAGTCTGTAACTAAAGGAAGATAATAATAAAGAGAAGTTTTATCTTAATTTCGTGTATATATTCTTGGTTTATTGTCTATTGACATGAATTTCAATTATACTGTTTATTTACTGCACGCACTTGTATGAATGAATTATACTACTAAATAATGCTTTGCACCTACAAATAAGCTGAGCAAGTAATAATGGAATACTAGTATGACATTGGGTAATAACAGCGTTCGGCCCCCAAGTAGGGCGGCGCGAAGGCAACATCTCAGGTTGCGAGGTACAGGTAAGTGCGCGCAGCAACATGCACGCAAGATCAAACCGTGGACCACCTGAACTCATTAGACATCCCCAAGGTGCAGAAACCTAGTTCTAGCACCCTCCCATACTACTTTGGGTGAGACCTTAGTGCGCGCTCCACAGACTGTTGCCGAAAGGGCCAATTGTATCGGGATTTGTTTGGCTAAGTCAACTCCATACCAGGGTCAGGCCCATACAAGCCAACAAGAGCACACAACTTGTCATCTGGATCTCCTTTTAGTGCTAGAAATGTTGATGGTGCTGGACCCACCAACATGTCAAGGGGATCTCCCTGGTAAGAAGTCCCAATTAGACCTGAGACCATTTGGTGGAGGAGTCCTAGTAGTGGATCGTATCGTAATGCCTTGACTGCAATTTTTCACAGAGGAAATTAAGATAACTTTGTTGGTAGCAAGGGTGTGACAGCTGCAGTGAGTCAAGGAAGGTGCATGAGAGGTTCTATCACAAGTGGGATGAGATGAGTGCGCCCCTTGGCAACCTGTAATAGTTCTCAGAAGGGAAAGGAACACACGAGCAAAGATACATCACGAGCTAGAAAGAAAGTTAGCTGGCAATCCAAAGTGATGGTTAAACCAATGAACACATTTCGGTAAGATCCATACATATTTATACAGAATAGTCCATACATGCATGCGTAAGAAAGAAAATACATATGCCATTTAGAGTAAACAAGATAGCTGGAAAACAATACAACATATGCATGAAACATGTTAGATCTTATTATATAAAGAAGTGTAAGTTCCAGTCATACAATACATTCATTCCTGACCACTAGCTCCAAATGTGGAATGTTACAACCACATCTGCCTGCTCCTCGAAAGAGATGTACTAGCTCCGTGCAGTGGAGAAGCCAAGGCGTGTTACAATACATGCCAAGCTCTCTCCAAGAAGTCTTATCAGAAGCTTGGCTGACCAAAATCCCATACAATGAGTTATGAGGGACTATTTATAGTAAATGGTGGGGTGACCCTTGACATTCCCCTTTATGACAGTTCAACTACCCTCATGACTCTTCACCTACTCTATGATTGTTACATCCAACTATTGACACTTGACATGAATTAAAATTACAATGCACATGTACCCATGTGAAACAAAAGGGCTTGAGCAAGCCATGCTAGACATCACTCTGACTTAGACAACCATGGAAGTCCAACTCCTCAACATCATCCTGCTAATCAACAGTAACATATTAATGCCAATATCGGTAGTCCTTGATGGTGTCCGTCTGATCCGCAGTGAAATCCGCTTGAAAACTAACTCTTGCATCCATAACATCTCGGTACACTGCTCGGGCTCCTCTATCCAACTCTTCTGAAGGCATGTGCATCATTGTCTTCAATGTGGCTAGACTAGCTACATAAATTTGCATGATGTCTGCACTGATGGGAAAGTTTGGGCTGGTGGCAATGCGCATCAACTTGTCAAAGTATGAGTCAAGCTCAAGTCAGACCTGTTTCTTTGTATTCGCCTAGGTGAGAGTCCAAATAGATGGGATCGCATGTGTGCACACCACAACATCCATACTCTTTAATATTCGTGCATGAGAAGCCTGTATGCTAGTGATGAACTATGGGAGCTCTTCATAGTTCCAGATATGACTCCAGATACGTGCCTTCATCTTGACCATATTGGCCCTCATCAACTTAGGCAAGTGAAGTGGGGATCCCTTGTACTTCATCACCCATGTTTGAATGTCATAAAAAAACATGCAGTTTCATCAAGATACGCGATGTTCTAGCACATTGCTGCTACCATCCATTGAGATGGACAACTATATTGTGCACGGTACCCAACTTGGAGTACAATGCTTGCATAATTGTGTCAAGGGACAATACTTTATCTAGTATCTACTTATTCGGTTCAGCTCAGGTGGACATTGTCACCAAGTCTCCTCCTTGCTTAGTTGTTTGTAGTTCCTTTTTCATTCGCTCATTTTCGGTTATTATAAAGTGAAAACTTGAGCTAGTGGCTTCAACATACACTCTGGTTGCATCGGCCAAGCCAACTAGATGTTTGTACACATCAGTCACGATATCTCATTCCTCAACTTGTGCAGGAGATGTATGATCCTTTGGAGTTGACACTTTACGAGATTGCACAACTCTATGTTGGGATTCTTTGAAAGAGATGTTGTGCATCTCTTATTCCAGTTGATCACCAAGGATCTCAGTGCCTCCTTGGTAATTCAAGAATTTCTCATCATCTAGATGCATTGAAGCAGGTGAGTTGACCTCTTTGTGGTGAGGCATGAGGTCAGTGTCATGTTCCAACTCTTGCTGCTCCATGTCTGCATCGAACTATTGAAGTATTCTTTCTATCTCATGAGCATAGTCCTGCCCCTACGATGGTTCACCTTCTGTGCCTGAGGCTAGTTGTTCTGATGAATCGACTACTTCTACGGGTGATGCTTGATCTATTTTCACATATTTCACCCCCTGTTTTGTCTACTACTGTTGCGCTTCCCTCTCCTGTTTTCACAGCTCTTGTTCATTTTAGAGATTCTCCCTTAGCTCATGCAACTCCTTCTCTATTTCTTCTATTGTATTCTTATCCCTCTACCTTTGCACCATTCGTATGTCGTGCTTATGCCTCTTTGTCTCTATAGCCATAGCTACTTTCTCTAGAAGTGGATCTTCTCGAAACTTGCAGCTTTGCTCCTCCTCCATGTGATCGACAATCTTCCTCTTACGTTTGTCATGCACTGGTATGCTTGCCTCTACTGCCACTGCTACTATTGGTGCTTTCCGTGATGCTGCTTCATGTTGCTTCACTAACCACTCCACAGCAAAGGTGACCTGTTCATTGGGTCTAGAGACACTATAGAAATATCTCCATGGGTCCTCCTTGGCCAAATGAAATGCCTCGTGGATCCAGTTGAACTGAACTCTCGTGCAGTGGTCTTTCACAATGCAATGTGGGTCATACAGATTGTAGCTTTGGAGGTCGAGTGGGTACTTCCTCATCCCTTCCGCTTCGACATCCACTTGCTTGATACTCCAGATCTCATATAACCCAATCCAAAACCGAAGAGTACACCAAGGTGCCTTCTTCTTCTGATGCAGTCTAGTTGTCAATCCTGCTGAGATGTGAAATGCTACTTCCTGCATGACTACGTCTAAGGAAAACTTCGGTAGAACATGTGGAGGCTTCTCCACGCTGAACATTCAGATGAAGGTGCTGGACGGTGAGGCATACCAATCAGCAATGCCTAACAATGCCTCCATTTCTTCCTGTGACATGCAAGGTTGATCCTATTCAAACATCATCTTATACACAGGGGTGACAAAATGATTAGATAGCCATGTGATTACTCCTCCAAAGCTGCATTTGGACAACGACTTGAAATATGTGTTCACAGCAGTCTCCGACGGTGACTATGCCCACTCCAAACCTGGGAACTCCTGTCAGGCACAAATTGCATCTAAGATGTAGGCGGACATGTAAATCTCAGCATGTGTACCTCTGGTTGAATGTCAAGCCTTCGTTACTTGTTCCTTTAGCTGATGAGCCAATATGGCAGATCAATTACATGGTTTTCCTTCTCTAGTCATTTGGTCCAATGCAATCACCCAACTCTATGGGAAGGTTTCCATGTTTTCTTGGCCATACAGTCGACAAGAAAATATGACCAAGTATTGGTATGTCTTCCTCAGTGTCTTCGTCTTGTAGATCTGGTTGGGTGTCAACCTGAATTGAGCCAACTCCTTTACCCAATTCTTCACAATGTCTCTAGAGTTAGCACTACTGTTGGGTAAGCTAAATTGAGTCTTCATGTCAGTCATGGGCTCTGACATCTGATACATCTCATCATAATCTCATGCCTAAAAGGTTGCAAGATTCGTCCCACTAACACTGCTCAAGGTCATCATCTTGGGATCAGTGTGAGAGACGATCCAGTGTATCATTTTCGTGCATGGGAACACGGGGTATCTGCATGCAATCCGGTATAGGCCGGACTTGTGAATATTCACATACACCTAACGATATTCGAGGAATTCCTCAAAAGTACATACAAATGCTTCATTGACCTCTTTCCACTTTAGTTTGATATCCCTTTCTAGATACAACTTTGTATCTTCATAAATCGGTAGACTAGAGGGTACTCACTCTACTGCTGCTACAGCTGCATTTCCATCAGTGTCCTGTGATCCTGTTCTCTTGGAAGCCATTGATCTGGTACTGCTAAGAGATGGATGAACACCTGAAAGATTTGGAGACAAGCAACATGCATGGCAAGAAATATGTTAGCGAAAAACAAAGCAAATTCGAGGAAAGACATAGCACATACCTAGGAAATTGATAGGCAAGATTGTGCAATTTCTTCTGGGAGGCTGGGTGACTGGCTGCCAGAACTGCAAAAAGGCAGTCTGGGTTGTCTCGGAGGCAAGACTGGATATTGGGATTGTGCAATTCCAACTAGGAGTGAGTGCAGGCTCAGGGATTGCATTACGCAATTTTCTAGGCCATCAATCACTATCCCTCATAAATGCGCAAAAGAGTCCTAGAGGATAGTGTTGGGTAGAAATGCACATTTCTGATGAGGAAGGTAGAAACTTCCTTCCCCAAATTTTGCAATGTTGTCTCAGTGAAGGTAGAGTCCGGGCCATGGTTGGCCTGACTCTACAACGAGGAACTGAAAGAAAATATGACAGTGAATGCATGGTGACACTAAATGAAAGAAGGAGTGATTGACAGTGCATGCAAACATGAATGACAAATTCAATAAACACATTAACATGCATGTGAGTGAAGTGAGTTGCCGAATCGGTGATCATTTGTACAAAACAATTTCATGCATGTAATAGCAATGAGATAGCAACAAAAACTAAAATAGAGCTAGGGGAAGCTAGTAGACATGTAAACGAGAGCAAACGTTCAAAGAAATCAAGCAAACAACACTGACGCAAGCGAGTACACAAAAAGTGACAGAAATGCTAGAAAAGACAGGTTGAGATCACTTACCTGTGAATAGTTGAGCCAAATGTGTCAAAGAGTCCTCGATGTGTTGTGGGTGTTAGAGTTCCAATATTGATGTGAAAGAATGAGCTCTAATGTGTCGAATAAATAAGTTTGGTCTCATGACGCTCATGCCACAAATCAAGGAAAAAGAGACACTTGGAGGGAATTTTCTAAATGAACTTTGCATGTAACCTCTGGCTACTAATAATAGATCCCTGAATCATGGGATGCCTTTTGCATGTTTCCTTTTTCTATTCTAGGAAAAAGCAAGCCATGCATGCAAGTCAAGTTTCCTTGGTCCTGAGTGGAACTAGTCAACCAAACTGCTCATGCATGCAACTCCTCAATTGCTTGAAGGAAATGCACATTTATGGATGGGATTTGAGCTAGATGGCCAGGAGATTTGTGAAATTTCTAGCCAAAGTAGCTGACTACTGCCCAGATTTGCACAAAGTCTGGGCTGATTAGCCCTGCTAGGAAAGTTGTGCACTTTTCACTGGGAGTGTTAACTGGCAGTATTGCGTAATTCTGGAGCACAGCAGGGTGCCAGTTAGGATTGCACAATTTCTGGAGGAAAGGATGGTTTCCCTCCAGAAATGTGCAATTTCTTGGGGGAGCTTCTTAGCCTGTAACTGGACCAAGTTCGGGTGATCAGCCTGTGAGGGGAATGCATCAAGATGTGATTGACAAGCTGCCTTTGTACAAGAAAAACCCTCAAGCTTATGTACTTGAAAAAACAAGACAAGGTGATGTGAAAGGTTGGTAGGGAGGCTCCAAAACGAAGCTAAGGCAAAATTTTGGAGGGTGGTTGTAGTTGCTACAATAGTAACTTGAGTCAGCTTTGAAGATCTACCCATGCTCCACAGACCATGGGATTGTATATATATGTGTGTCTTAGGAATGTCTAAGGTAATTAAGAAGAAGTCTATGGGTACAAGTGAAGAAGTCTAGTGCAGAAGTAGAAGTCTTAGAGGAGGAAGAGGCTTTTGCAGCTGAGTGCGTATATTCCTAGAGTATATTATGTAGCTGAGTGCGTGGACCCCTATAGTTGAATGAAAAGGGAAGTTTTGCGTCTGTAAGATTAACTGAATATCAATAAAGAATATTGTTGCAGCGATTCTTGTGTTTTATCTATTATCTTCTGTTATGTATGAATGCGCTTTATGCTGTGATGAATAATGGTTTTATGAAATAATGTTGTAATGATGCGTGACTTTACTTGTTCTACATTGTTATCTGAAAGCAATTAATGTTAAGTGATTATGCAAGTATTATAACACTTTCTGTTAAAGTTATCCTACACTTAAGTGGATATGAGTAAATAATGGTCTAAGGGTAATCTAAAGTGCACGTAAGTAGCTAATTGACTTGTTTAGGGTCTGTAAAAGCCAATCATAGACCTTCACAGAGGTCTAGAGGCTGTTTGGAGGAAGTTACAACAATAGGCTACAGGAGTATAGATGCCTGTGTGAAGGTAGATCTAGTTCACCAAAAGGACATCACACTAACCTCTGGGTGCGAAAACTTGGTTCCATCATCCCCCCATATGGCTTCGGGTGAGACTTCAATCCACGCACCACAGATTGATGTCGAAATGGCCAGCAGTGTAGGGATTTGTTTGGCACAATGAACTCTGAACCTGGGTAAAGGCCCCCTAAGCCAACAATGATTGTGTTCTCTAAGAATATCATATATTTCTTACTTTTCGAATCTTGATAGAAGTTACAATAGTCTTTAAGTGAAGGTATTTTGGAAGTGATTTCTTTCAGAAGCTTTGATTGACAATTTGGGAGTCTTCGAAAATAGTTATGTTTTGAATCTTTTGATTTTTGGCTAGAGTCAACCATTGATATAAGGCATATGTTCATGTCTAGTTATTTTATCTCTTCCGTATCCCCCAGGTAAAGGTTAATACTATCTTTTCATTGTGGCTAAGGATCTCCTGATCCTACCAACCCTAAAAATTACATTAAAAAATAAATAAATAATAATAAATTAGAATAAAAATAAACTTAAAAATTTATATTTAAAAATAAAAAATGAAAAAAATACATTGAAAACATTATTTTTAATTAAAAACAAAAATTACAGCGAAGAGCTATCAATAAATAATTAAAATAGAATACAATCCAAAATAGTGAAAGGGTTAGGGGTCGATGCCCAACATCACCCCCGCCTTATTGTGAATCCAAGCAATGACATATGGCCCAAGGGCTGATGAAAGTCTATTGTTGACCCAACAACCCCCCTTTTATTTTTTCTAAAATAAAGGGTCCCTCATATGAAATTTTGGAAATATCACCTTTCTTTGCATTTCTATTCCTATTTTTAGTGATTTTTCGATTTCTTATTTTGTCATTTTCAAGATTTCCATTAACTTCATCTCGTCGAGATGTTTCCAAATATATAAAATAAATTTGTCGTGTTTGAAATTTTAATTTTTTATTATTTTATATATCTTTATTTTTTTATTAATTTTCATAGTTTGCATGTCGGGTTAACAAATTTAGTTCAATATGTAACATTTTAACCTCCATACCATACATGCCTCACACATGCCCATACACCCATGCCACACTGCATACAAAACAATCAATTTGACCAACATTGAGTTCGTTAAACTATATAAACACCAATAAGTCGATTTATCCCCCATGCATGTGGGATTATTCTTAATAATTCAAAAATTTGCACTAACAATTCTACAAATTTTCCCGTGTACTGTTACAGGATTCCAACTTCCAGAGCGAATATCTCAAGCTACAAGGCATGAAATTAGGCCTAGGATAGCTCGTTGGAAAGAGAAAATTGAGCAAAATAATCGAATCATTTATTTCAAAAAAATAACAATCTAACCTGCCCATAAATTCAATAGAAAAAGGGTCATATTTTTTTTTTTTTATTAAAATTGATATCTGGGTTATTTTTTAAGAATAAAATTGGATGTTGAAACTTTCAGTTTCTTTAATCTCATCCATTCATTATCTATCCATCATAATTGTAACAACACAAAATGATTTGGCTTAGATTTGGGGGTTTCTTACTAATTTACAGGAATCAAGTTTTCTTTTAATAATTAATTTTGGATTGAAATTTTTTCTTTAAGTTTTAATATATTTTTTTAGTAATAGTCTTTTTAAATGTTTTATGCAAAATTTGTAGAAATTGTTACCACTTGGAGCTCGGGAATTATGGATTGGAATTGCAGATGGGAAAGAAAGGATTGTTCAAAATCCCAAGAAATCAGAAATCATATTTACTTGAAGTTGTCAAGAAACAAAAGCTTCTTTTTTTTTTTAATTGCACTCTCTGACTATAAAAAGAGGGTTTGTGGAAGATATTGGGGGAGGCTGAACCAAAGAAGAAAGAATTGATATTATTATGGGATCTTTCTTCTCAAATCAGAATCCCAAGAGGATTGGAAATTATTTCACTTTAAGACTTTGGTTTTATAATCAATATTTTACAGTCAGTTTTGAAGACCCATCAAGTATTGATATTTATTGAATGACGTGATATGAGTATTGTATGATCTTTTAGTTGTTTAAAATAAATTGATGGTATTTTCATCTATCATTTTTCTTTATTTTGATACCTATTGAATGTTGGAATGTGCTTAGGTCCTTTCTTTTCAAATGGTAAAGTATATACGGTGTTGAGTTATTTTATTAACACCAATTTTTTATTTGTTTAATATGAGTGAATCGACATTCATTTTTTATATTCAAAGAGATATTTTATTAATATTTCTCTCATTATCGAGATAGATTTATTTTCTATCATTTAGATTAATTTCATTATATGTAAATAAACATTAAAAAGCACAAAAATATAATTAATTTTTCATAAGCTCTTTAAAGCAGAACCCAAAAATTCATTTAAGTGGCTGACTGGACCTATATTCTAGTCAAATTTTTCACTAATTGAAACATTTGTAGTATTTTCTTTAAGTGCTACATTTGGGTGATTTCCTCATCCCCTGTTCTTAAGATTATTCAAGCAGATCCATTCATACACCACATAATTGTATGGTTGTTAATATTTACTTGTAAGTATCTAGGATGATTAGATTATATTAGTTTTCTTTTAATGTAATTTTATGTATATATTTTTGAAGTTAGATTAATATAGGCAATCAGGCCTTTGTTCTAGAGAGTATATAGCCACACCAAATGAGAAGGGGTCTAATTGGGACCTCGATTGGGCTAATACTCACTCATTGCAGGAGGAATTGTTTCACTTGTCAACACAGTCATTACCCCATTCCTTGTTGTTTGCACTCATATCAAGGTGAGGGCAATGTTGGGCATAACACCCCGACCCTTTCATTGTTTGCAATTTTTTTTTTCAATGTTATTTATTTTATTTCATTTTTTATTTTATTCCTTTTTTTAATTTAAATTTTTTATTTTTGGGGGTTTTAAGCATAACTCTTTTGTTTTCAACCCTTTTTTTTAATTTAGTATTTAAGGTTTTTCTGCTTTTAAAGAATGTTGTTTCCTTTAGTTTTTAAGAAAAAGAAAAAAAGTTTTCCAGGGATGGCAGGAGGGGAGGGATGCTATATGACCTCGAGAAAACAAAGATGGTATGGGGTCTTATAATAATGACAAATAACATTATTGAGGTGTATTCTCAGCTACAAGAGGTCTAGATAGAAATAGTTATTAAAGCCTCCTCACTCTCTATGCTAGGGGATTCTCTCTTATTAACACAACACGTGATGAAAGAAATTATCCCAAAAGATAGGGCATTCAATCATATAATGAAACAAATTTGGGACAAATGGGAATGACATGGACTCATTAACATTATTCCATGTGTCTAGGGATTTCAACAAGGAGGCATACAAAAGAGAAAATGAGGGTTATCAACTTGAAATGGGTAATCTGGTTATCAATGGGAAACCCAATTTTTCTCAAATTCCTTGAGTTATTGTGCATCATAATCAAATAGGAAATAAACCTTTGGGGACCTACCATAAGAGAATAAATAGTGGAAGAACTAAAAAACTAAGGAGGAACTCCATGTGACTATCCCATAATCAAATCGAGGAAAAATCAATATAGCACCGAGTATGAGACGAATCAAATGTATAGAGAAGATTCCAAAGGCCTCCACATTCAAGTGGCTTTGCATTACACAGACTGGTAAATTATTAATGTATGAAGATAAGAATGGAAATTTATCCCAATATGGGATCATATTCCATTGCCCCCCATGCTCCACAATGTGAGTTCACAACTAGAGTAAAATAGAATGACACAATCCTAGGAAGTCATAGGCCCAAAGAAATTTTTGACTTGGAAGCTCTACCTGATATTGGATGTGCATGTTGTTAATGAAATTTTATGAAGTCGGAAGGCAATCCTTGGTGTGGGATTTTTCCCGTAGGCTCCCCACACTTCCATTTTTTGACATATAGCAATTTGAACTGCAGTAAGATTCCATCCGAGGCATGCATTTGGAAAAGAAAGCAAGTTTCTAGATTGCATCAATGACGAACCTTGATCACCTCCCTTGAAAATTTGACATGAATTGGCAAGAGATCCCCCCAATCAAAAGTAATGGGAAGAGGCGTATAAGCGGTTGTGTGCAAAAAAATCAATTCAAAATATCATTGACATTGGTCACATAGTTATTCACGATCTCTCCCTTGCTAACTCCTCTATTGTGCAGGGGAACTACCTTGAACTGATGCTCATAGCTTGTTGATTGAAAATCCATCTCACAGAATCCCCTTGGGTAAAGTATTGTCAGGGGATGACAAGTTTAGTTTTAATTGCATAAGGATACCTCCACTTCTCCTGTCTTTTCAGAGCACCAAGGCACAATTAGGAAAGTGCAAACAAGTAAATGTAAGTCTAATAAGGAACTAGATTTGGAGAGTCAGTGGGAGTTATACCTCAATGGACGCTGAAAGTGGGAAAGCTGGAGTGATTTGGAAATCAACACATAAAATTAATGAAGACAAGAAGAAGGTATTGGTGCAGTGGTTTGTAAGGAAAATGGTTGCCATATGAATTGATTTCTTAACTCTAAACCTGCAAATTAGTTAACAAACAACTATAATTGCATCCTTAATGGATAAGCAACAGAAAATGGAAACTCATTTAGAAAATCAGGGTAATGAAATGGCAGCTCTGCATCAACAAAATGAGGAATTGTAGTTGAAGTTTGTGGAGCTCCAAGCAAATCAAGAAGAATGGAGGATTGTCAAAATGCATCCACCAGCTCCAACACTCCTTAGTAGATAAGTTGTTAGATTTGAATGATCTTGCCCAACACATGGGAGGTCTCATCTTCATTTCCAATTAGTGGAAAATTGAGCTGTAAATTTTATGTCTTATGGGGGGAATTATGTGAGGTATACACCTACAAAGAACCATTTTTTGTTTTTTCCGTATGAATTCTATGAAGAAATTGCGCTTGTTAGGACAAATGAGAGGAACATTTTAGCAAAATTGAATGAACAATGATGTACATTTGCGTGATCAGTTGTGTTCCCGACATAGATTTAATATACAAATTATCATTATGGTAACAAATAAAAAAATAAAAAAATAAAATATTTGTTCTTTTTTTAATGCATTGGTGAATTTATCCTTCTTCTTCTTTTAAAAAAATATTTTTTCTCAAAAAATATTTATTTTCAATTTCTTTTCAAAGTAAATTATTAAAAAATAACCAATCAATCAATAATAATAATAATAAAAAGATATGCAATACCACTTTCACATTTACAGTTGATATTATGTTTTTATTTTTATTTTTAAGGGTACTAGTCATCAAGGCCATAATGTCAATTAATTTATAACTTTAACCCCAAAAAAAAAATAGTTAAACTGACTTGAAAAATGCTTAAAAGGCAAATGTTTGAAAAAATAGGCATGAAAACTTTAGGTGTTGATTTTAATTTATTTTGTAGTCATTTTATTTGGTTTTTAATGCCATGGTTTAAAAATGTAGGGATTTTAACCCATAAAAAAGGTGATGTTGCATAACCACTTTCACATGTCTAGGTGTTTTCCCATGTATTTCCTAGTCATAAATATCTGGTGTTTAGTGTCATGGTTGATAAAAGTTGGAACGTTAACCCCGAAATGAAAAAAGGGTGATGATACATCACCCCTTATCAAAACAAGCACAAAAATTAGCACTACATGTGGCCTCCAAAAAATGAGGACTTGGTCAAGTTTTGGTTAAGTTGTGACTTTGTTTTAAATATACTAAATTACCACATATATTCCTTAGGCTACTAAAAAGTGCAGATGGAAAATAAAAAGAAGAAAAAACGTTTTTGAGAAGATCCCACTAATTCTTTAGCTTGCCAAAATATAGAATTTTAGTGGTTTATAACTTATAAGTGGTATTTTGATCTCTCTCTAGAGGATAAGCTTGCAAATAATGTGTGGACTTCCAGTATAGCGAAGACTAGTTGCACGTTAGAAATATTTGAGTTTAAATAACTTGTTCTTGTTTTGCAAGTAGATTTGATTCTAAACATAGGATGATTTAGGTCAATAAAAGTGGAAGAACTCATGTTCTTTTAACCCCAAGCATTTTCAGAAGAATGTTGTGATTATAGATTCCAAATAAAGTTCTTAGACTCTCAAAGGAAGAGTTTTTCCTTGATTCTAAAGCTAGTGTAATGAATTTGCTAAAATATTTTATGTCTCAACCCTCTAGCATTCCAATTAATCTCTCTCAAATTGATAATACGTATGTATGCTAAACTTTATCAGTATTTTACTTGGCTCGTCTCATGGTTTGTCATTCAAGGCACCATTTCTTATATTCTAAAGTAAGTTTTCTATATCCTACATTTCTTCGAAAGATGAATTTGGTTTTACACTAGGCACAAATGATCTCCAATGAGATTTCTTATAAACTTTTTAATGTTATGTAAGCTACGAAGTTCTTCATGACCTCATATTTGGTTTGTTCCTTAGTATAGTGGAATGCATTTGAAGGCCTATGTCCAAGGAGCAATGTTAATCTAGATGATGACCCATTTTAGTTTTGATACACCATATTATGGATACAAAAAGAACCATTCCATTTTTACCACGTTTAAGATTTATTTAAAAATGATTTCATATATATTCTCATTTTAGT
This sequence comes from Pinus taeda, assembly GCA_000404065.3. NCBI lineage: Eukaryota > Viridiplantae > Streptophyta > Pinopsida > Pinales > Pinaceae > Pinus > Pinus taeda. The sequence continues at coordinate 161,012 of APFE031011197.1, forward strand.
AGACCCTAAAAGACTCACAAAAGAAGCATTAGATTTTCTAGCTAGAAATAGTATTCATGTATATGAAAAACAATTCACTCATATTAGAGTCTTCTAGTTTTAAAGGGAAACATTTTGTTTTTCCCCATTTTGTCTTTGATAATGTTGATGATGCTGGACCTGGCAACATTCAGGGGATATCCTCGATATGAAGTCCCAACTAGACCTCACACCATTTGGAGTAGGAGTCCCAGCAGTGGGTGATAATGGAATGCCTTGACCGAAGAAATGTGCAAAGCAAAGTATGATAACTTCAAGTGAGAGCAAGTGTGTGACCCTGTAGAGAGTCAAGTGTGATGCATGGAGTGTTATCGGGAAAACTAGTGTCCATTCTGAGCTGCTAGTCCCACTAAGATGGGTGGTTATCTTAGAAACAAACAAACTAAAGTCACTTGTGTTTTCCTTTACGAGAAATAGATGAGAGAGAAGCAGAGAGTACCAACCTCAGTCTTTCACTTAGCTCCTTGCTTGTTTCCTCTCCCCTTTGACGGATCTTTGCCACTCCTTCCTCACTTGTCCTACTTCAAAGAACACTTGTAAAGTCAAAGCAGCATAATACCATCAAAGCATAGAGATCTATAATCATAAACAATATAGGATCAGATATATATTAACCATACAAATGCATATATTAATACAAGATTCAGATATATACAAGATATGGAGGAAAACTCAAATAGCTTTATTGATAGAAGTAGTAGAAGAGAGGATTACAACCCATTGGTCTAACCCAACACCATCCTCCCAGCATGAAAGCCCTCTTCACCTCATGAAAATCTAGATCACCTATGATGTTCCACAGAGAAACCAACAACACTTCCTTACAAGATACAAAATTCCAACCTCTAGATCTCTAGGATGAGGGATCCATATATAGATGTTTGCAGGTGGGTGAGTCAGCTTCTGGGATTTTGATTAGTGTCTAATAGTTCTTGGTTCCACTTGGAGATTTCATGATCTCTTACTCATCCCTGGGCGAATTCAGAGAGGCAAGTGTCAAATGGGCAGATTCTGGAAGATTCTTTGGGTTTCCACCTAGCCAACTGCCTCTGCCATTTGTCTGCTCTCACTCATCGCACCCTACAGAAGGGCTTTTCAGTATGCATTGCACCCTTAGCACTGAGCAGTCTGTACGGTCCTATTTTGACCAGTTCTGAGTAGTTTTTCATGGAGAACTTTTGGGAGATGATGTAATCAGCTGACCTTGCTCCTTTAGGGCATGAAACAAAAATTTTAGGGGCTTAGAAGCCCTTGGTTTATGGACATATGAGATTGGGGTTGTAGTGCCCAAATATGTCTATAATAGTTTCCCCCTAAAACATGATGTCGTAAATCTTTTGATGTCGGGTGAAATGCTTTATCATGAAGATCCGAGGTTTTTCAAACTGAAAGGTGACCTGTAACAAGATACAATACAATACATTATCTTCATAATATTTTCATGATCTAGTTGAGGCGGGCATTCCCATGCTCAGCTTTATAAATTCATTTTCATGTACATATGACAGACAACTGTCTGTGTGACATACTGATGATTCTTGTGGAGCCATCATCATCCTTTGGCTTGGATGATTATCTGTGTAGCTATGATGTACATTTGATGTCTTTATTTTCCTGAATATATCGCAGCCTGGATGGATGAAACTAGATCTAGGGTCTTCAAACTCATTCAGTCTTTGCCCGAAGTACAAGTTGATCCATGTGAAAAGATGTTCTGAAGTTGAACATGGAAAGACATCGCCTGATTACCAGCCAATGATGTAAGTTGTTAACATGCACGAGAGGAATCACCGATAATGATAATGACCCTCAATGTACTACAGTACAATTCACGTGGTGTGAATATGGGACTTAACGTTGAACACCACGCAAAATCTTTCAGTCGAAGGTCATTGATGTAAACCTGTTGTCGGAAGTGAGAAACTTGCCATTGAGGCATGGAAGCTTCAAAGTACTGAAAGGTTTGTTCCTAAGTCGACTTCTTGGATAATGAGCTGATGTCGACAAGAAGTGACCCGTCGTATGAGGGCCTTAATGAATCCCACATCTACGACACGAAATGGAGAAAACGATTTTGTGGAGGTGAAAACGATCTGATGATAAAAGGTTTAGGGTGGCGGTCATGAAAGAATGAAGCGTGAAGGTATTGAGCAGATGAAACATAAGCTGGGTTGGTGAATTCTCTGATCAACTTCTCTTGAACATATCGGTGACACTGAAATGGATTGGTAGCGTTAACCCCAAAAATGGATGGTATGGAGGACCAATGGTGATATGACTGGTGAACGGAATAACCCAACTTGACTCAATCATGGTGATGGAGTGAAAGTGCCATGTTCAAGAGCGACCTGCTACCAAAAAAGTTTCTTCAAGTTTTCTTTCCAATTTTTCCCCAGTCATTTCTGACCAGTACCTCTTTATTTTTGTCTAGCTTGAGGAGGATAACATATGCTTGTTCTATAATTTGCCCTTCGGGCAAACCCGTTGCTATGTTTTAACGAGCCTAGCGACAGTGAAACTCGCTCCTGTCTGCATGGACAAGTTTGTCACTATTGTTTTAATGAGTTTAACGACAAAGAAAACTCAGTCCTTTTCAATTTTAGAGAGTCTGAAAAGAGACGGAAAGGAAACTCCAGTAATCCTTTTTCATAATATAATCCCTGTTATCACCCCAAGAAACTCTCCTAGGTTGTAGCTCGGAGATGCTCTGGAACATATAAATTCAACTTATTGTTGCAAATGGATGAATGGAAAGAATGATGCTTGTTCAAGCTAGATAACCACTTCTACTATGCTTAACTCTAGACATGCATGAACACCCCCAGCCTACAAGGCTTTAGACCACCAATTACTCATAGTTTAATGATTGGGTGAATTTGGAGAATACTGACCACACCAGCAGATGCACATGACCATGTAATGGCCAGCTGCAACCAGTAAAGAGGTTTGCAAATCTAATTCCCTAATGTACAGATAGGATGACAGCTCTCTGGCACTAGGTGAAAAGAAACCTGAATAACTCATTCACTGATACATACAAGACTTTAACACAGAGATAGGATGACAACTCCTCTAATGCTAAACATCAAGAGTTTAGGAAAACACCGTATCAGACACAACGTGGAACAAAAGAAGAATGGAAAGTGAGTAAATAACAACAAAACAATCTTGTATTAGCTGAAAATGAAGATGAGAAGCTGCAAGTATCAAAGTAGTTACATTCTCCAGAACTTGAACCTTACATCAAAACATCAACCATCAACCCTAATTACATCTTGTTTCTGAGTATATATAGAGTTTCATTACAAAGGCACTTGGGAATTCTAAGTATGGAGGGGTCATAATTGACCACCAACTGCTTTAACTACTAGATGGAGTCTCTGGTGCATTTGCTTGCTTCAGTGGATAATTCTGATCTTTTTCCTGCGCTCTGTTGTCCTCTCAGGTGGTTGAGGTGTCGTATAGGATGAAATCCCATAACTGTTAAATGCAGTTATTTACTCGAGCTCTGTCCTTTTCCTTCTCAGCCATACTGTCTATTGAATGCAGTTGTTGAGGAGGAAATGCACCTGGTACTAGTAGACTAGTCACCTTCGTCCTTCGAGAGCACAGAACAGTTAAGAGACGCAGACTGCATAGCAAGTGGACGAGTAGGAGGAAGGAAACGGGTCGACCATCGGATTAGGAGGATAGACGGTAGAGATAACTTGGCAGGGGATATCAGAAGAAGCGGGAGCGAAACGAGCGCGGGCCGTTGGATATTGGCGGAGTCGATCGGACGACGAAGGAGTGATCAGGCGAGTTGCTTTATCGGGTGTGATGACAGTCATTAGATCGGCTTTTTTGGTAGTTTTGGGCCTTTACGTATGCTGATGTGTGATTGCGATCAGATCGCATCACAATATCGCATCGGCGGAAGCTGAGGGGCGTAGTCTTTATACACACATGGATGCGACTTGTGATAGTGATTAAACCCGGACCCGATAAAGGAATTAATCGTTTTTAGGACTGATGAAGGGAGAATGAGTGGTGCAAGGGAAGGATAAAATGACCGTTGTGAGTCTCTTCTGAGCATGACCAAGGACCAGGCTCACTTCCGACCTTTAGAAATCAAAGATATGTAGCAGAGCTAACAATCCCTTAAGTCCGAAAAAGTATAAAATAATACAAAAGGGATGACCTTTCGATAGTTTAAACGAGCCGAACAAGACAAGCGCTCGATCTTTTTGTGCAATGGTCCCTCATGCCCAAAAAGATTAAAATCTAGAGGAGGGATGGCACTTCCAATCAATTTAACGAGCTGGAGAGGCCAATTACTCGACAATCTTTTCATATTTTACGAGTCAGATGAAAAGAGCTTAAAGGAGACTCGTTTTTTAAGGAACGAGTGATGTTTTCGGATAGCAGCTAGTTCTAGGTAAGGTTTGGAACTTTTCAATCATGGCAGTGTAAAGAAGGTGGCTAATAGAATCACTCGTCACAGTTGTTCCTCAAAAGGGGTAAACAATCAAATGGAGGTGTATGATCGGCTAAAAAAGAGTGGAGGTGATCGTAAGAACACGACCAAGGTTCAAAAGCTTAATAATGTGATCACAGTGGTTATTTACCACAGGTGGGTTCATTTTTTAATGAGCATAAACTCTGGTGGAACATATGCTCATTGCTAGGTTTATTTTTAACGAGCTTGAACTTTTCGTAAAACTGCTCGTGATAATGGTCAGAGATGTTCGATTCACCATTAACACTATGTTCTCTTGATGGTCGTACTACCTATTCAATTTCTCCATCAAACAGATTAGAAATGAGAATACATGCTTGAATAATGAGTTAAAAAACTAATACCTTACTTGAATTATGCGAAAAGTAACCTAAAAGTAGTTTTTACCCCTCATTTTACCATTTCATTCGAATTTGGGATTGTTGGAGCTTTGGAGGTGCTTTCCCCCCTCGATTTTCATCAGCTAATTCCAGGAGATTCTGTGGACAATTCTCGGTGCTATCTGGATTAGGTAGGAGCTAAACCTAAGCTCTCTAATTACATTCTTTCGTTTCTGAATTATGAGCATGTTTTACTGCTTTTCTAGGCCTCTGGGGTTTGAACAATTCGTTCTCTCCCCATCACACCTAGTATACATCGAAAGGTGCATTGCATACTAGGCTACCCATTGGCCAGTTAGTATGCATCTCTCCCAGTACAAAGCTAGGGTGCGAAGGGTGCAAGGAGGAAATTTTTTGCACTAATTTTTCATGGAAATTTTGCCCTTTTTTTGCAAAATCAGGATCCTAATTCTTCTCTTGTTTGTTTTTCAGAGATTCATTGGAGCAAGATGGTCATTGCATGGTGTGAACGTCAGCATGAAGAAGAGGACATGGTTTCCTTACATGATCCGAGTACGGTAACTGCATTGCGGAATTATGGCTTGCTCAAGTTCCTCCGTATATCTAGCATGAGGCAACAAATCAACTTGTTGCAATATTTCCTCAATGCATGGGATCCTACCAACCGAGTGTTCCAGATTAGAGGTAAATCCATCCCTTTGACTTTTGAGGATATCTACTTCTTGACCGGTTTATCAAGGCGTGGTGCCCTTGTCTCACTATCAAGTTCCGCCCGTGGGGGTGAATCCGTCAAGGATTATATTTGCCGATACTGTAGATATGGATCTCAACTGAGCAGGGACGACAAGATCAGTATTAGAGATGTCACTCAGCAGTCCTTGAGGACTATCCTATTTACCTGCTAGATTGGCTGGCACCGCGACTCTTCACTTGGCCAATAGGTCCTATATGTAGTATGCCTTGGAATGCCTTGAACCAAAGGTATTCAACTGGTGTGATGCATTAATTTCGGTGATAAAATAACAGCTTACCAAAGTGAAAAATGAAAGATCCAAAAAATTTGGTTATGGTTCTATTCTGATCGCTTTTTCCTTAGAGAAGATCCCATTGATGCAGTCACAGTGCATTTCACTCAATCTGCCACCACCAACTGAGCCACGGATGTAGAGATGGGTTGACCTTATGGCCAGACATGCTGGTCAATCACAGGTTTCATTCTCTAATGCCTTCTTCGAGTGGTTCAATTGTCAGCAGATTATTTATTCCGAGTATCCATAAGCCCGGATGGATTTCCGGGGTGATCCAGATTTGGTGCTGTTGGCTGTCGAGCAATGGGGTGTCATAGGTAAAAATATTTGACTATGTCTCTGTTGATTTCTTTTAAATGTTCTTGTGCTTTTTAAATGTTTATCAAGACTAATCAAAACTCATGTGTTCGTGTAGATATTGGACCAGTGCACCCGAGGGTAGCAGCTGCCATTCCAACAGGAGGGGCTATACGGGGGTTGTCCTTCACGATCTGGATGTAGCCGAGACCCCTGCAGTATTGCAAGATCAGATCGAGAGTCTCACCCTTGGTATTCAGGATGTGAGGACTGACGAGTTATCTCTGATATTATAGTGCCATACCACTGGTGTGCCAAGCCGATGGATTAGGCTCTTACGCATGATTGCACAGGTGGTGACTTGTTATCACCAGCACCACTAGTCTAGGGTGCTTCCTTGCATTTTTGCATTTTTGGGTCGTATGACCAATTTTGTCCTGGACACAGAACATTATGTGAAAAACTATAAACAGTTATATATATTTTTTATTTTCGGAGCTTTATTTTGGTTAAGTTATATGATCCTGATGCAAATGTTGATGAAATGTTTTTCTTTTATAAATGTTGCAAATGTCTATCTAACACATAATTTGCTAATGAATTAGTTAATGTGTTTAAGTTTCTGGAAATGTGTTGATATTGAATAGAATAAAACTGCCTTTTCAAAATCTTGACCCTTAGGAACATACGATAGATAGCTAGATTCTGAACGGAATAGATGCCGGTAAGCTGTAGAATGACAAATTGTGAGTCTAGCGTGACGACAAGTCGGCATATGCCATACAGGATGGCATCAGAGAGGAGCTCTATCAATGCACTATATTCAGTGATGTTGTTCGTCGACCGACCAATACATACCCCTTTGAAACTCACTAACTCGCCGCTTGGATCCAAGATGGCCCAGGCTGCAGAAGATAGGTTCCGCGTACTAAGACTCGCTTCGTCGGTGTATCCAACAAATGATTCCAATAGGTTCGACATCTGCAACAAATGCAAAAGTGGATTACCTAACCAAAATGATCACTCTTAACGAAAACAAAAATGTAACAAAAGCATATGAAGAGATTACTATGCTTAATCAAGCATAGTAACGCTTAAGGTACAACCCGTTTTGGGATTGCGACAGAGGAATCCCATCATAATCCACTAGCTCATAGGCTCCTTTTGTTAATACATGCTTAACAATATAGGGACCCATCCACAAATACTGGAACTTACCTGCTCCCAATTTATCAGATTCTTGATCGTAAAGTAAGACCAGGTCACCTTCTGAGAAGACACGGGCTTTGACATTCTTGTCAAATTGCACCTTGACTCATTTCTTATGTGCTTTGTTAGCCAAGGCAGTGTCACAATGGGTTTCATCTAGTTGGATTAATTCCAAGAAACGAGCCTCTTCCTCTGAAGTTCTGGGGAGAAGTTCGACTGTGAGCTTAAAAGATGAAATTTCGCACTGAACTGGTGAGACCGCTTCCATGCCATACACCAACTGAAAGGGTGTAAATCTGGTTGCATTTCTTATCGATGTTCGGTACGCCCATAAGGCCTAGTACAGGATTAGGTGCCAAATATATTTATGGACTCCAACCATCCTTTGCAACATGCGTTTCAGGACTTTGTTGATCGCCTCAACTTGCCCGTTACCTTGCGGATAACACGGAGTAGAGTTGTCGTGGGACAGTCCTAATTTGGTAGCCAATTCAACCATCATGTGATTGCGGAAATGCGATTCATGATCTGTGACTATAGATTGTGGAACACCGAATCTAGAGACTACATTATTGAAAAAGAAAAGAGCAGCCGTTTCACCGCTGTTGTTTAATGTAGGCATCACCTTGGCCCATTTCGTAAAATAGTCAAATGCAACTATGATATACCCATGCCCCCCAGCCAAGGTGGGGTTACATGCCATGAAATCTATGCCCCATTTGGCAAATGGCCCAATAGGAACTACTGGATGCAGAGGTGCGGGTGGTATTCTGGTTTTGCGGTTGAAGATTTGACAAGCATGGAAACTTTTGACTGCGGTTATGCAATCTTTGAACATTGTTCGCCAGAAGTAACCTGCTCATAAAATCTGTTGTGCTGTAACGTAACCAGATTGGTGCCTCCCACACACGCCTGAATTACAATCATTCGGGACTTTTTCGGCCTCCTCATGGGTGAGGCACCTTCGCAGAACTGTATCGATACCAAGACGGTAAAGTGTATCACTGACGATCATGTAGTCTTTTGCTTGGTATCGAGTACGTCATTATTCTGAGCGAGAGCTAATAGGCCTATATGTTTGGGTTTGGAGACAGATGATTATATATCCATACCATGGATCCCTCAACGATATCAGAAACAAAGATTCATCCATGATTGATGCTTTCAATGTTGAATCGTTGGACAACAATGGGAAGTCGCATAGTAACTCCGCGAAAACCAGAGATTTCTTTGATTTGGATTTTAAGAATTCTAGATCAAACTCTTGCAAAATAGCTATCCATTTCGAATATTTGCCCCCAAGAAACTGACGCGACAAAATGTAAGTCATCGGGTTGGAATTTGATAAAATGGTTGTTTTGCGAAAGAGGATATAGTGTCAAAATCTCTGTACTGCTTGAACAGCTGCAAGAGCCAGCTTTTCAACATAGGAGTACTTACTGTCTATATCATTTAAGTTTCAACTTAAATAATAGATAGGATGCTCAATTCCATTCTCTTCTTGAACTAAAACCATTGCGATGGTTGTATCTGCTGCGACTAGATACAGGTTAGAGTCCTTCTGATAGTCAGGAGCGTACATTAATGATGCTTTTATTAGGGATTCCTTTAGAGCATCAAAGGAAGCTTGCACAACCTAATCCCAGTTGAAGGGCACTTCTTTTTTCAAAAGACGCGTATAACCTTTAGCAAGTTCGGCGTAATTTGGAATGAACCTCCTCATAAAGTTTGCTTTCCCTTGGAGTTTCTAAATCTGAAGCAAATTTGAAGGTGGAGGCATATCGATGATTGCCTGAACCTTACATGGGTTGACACGAATCCCGTCCTTTGAAATCACAAAGCCAAGTAAACAATCAGAACCGACACAAAACACACACTTATGCAGATTGAGTCGTATCTTGTAGTGTCGACAACGTAGAAATATAGCTCTCAAATGTTGCGGATGATTTGTCCGCTTTCGTGAATGAGCTGGAAGATCATCAAGATATGGTTGAATGATGTTCTTGATGTCATGGAAGGCATAATTCATTGCCCTTTGAAAGGTTTCCCCTGCGTTCTTTAAACTGAAATGTAGCTTACGGTACGCGAATGTGCCCCATCGACAAATAAATGCAGTCTTTGACTGGTCTTGTGGGTGGATATTTATTTGATTATACATGGAAAATCCATCCATAAACGAAAAGATTTCATATCCGTCGCATTCATCAATTATCTAATCGGTGAAGGGCATAAGGTAGTTGTCCTTTGGATAAGCTTGATTTACATCCCTGTAATTGACACACACTCTAATCGTTCCTTGCTTTTTCATCACAGGAACAATATTCGATACCCAATCAGTTAGAGGAATTGGGTAAATGAAACCAGCATGTAAATTTTTTTCAATTTCTACCTTAATGGCAGTGGCTTTCTTCAGGTGCACCTACCGAATCCGTTGTTGTACCAGTTTGACATCTAGATACATCTTGATTTCGTGTTCAATTATGCTCGAGTCAATGCCTGGAATTTCTTCATATGACTATGCAAAGACATCTTTGAACTCGCGGAAGAGAGCATAATATACTTCCAGTTCTGATGAAGAACAAGATTTGTCGACATGAATATTCTCTACAACATTTGGTTTGATCGAGATATTTATGGGGATAGTTTCTTCAATATTGGACAGATTTCACTTGGAATCCACTATTTACATTATTTGATAGGAAATCAAAAACTGAAGGATGATTAAGCTCGTTGGAACAATCTTCATTGTAATCCAGAAGATGGGAACAATGGTGGTAAACTTCCCATGGTGCCTCTCCTATCATCATTGACTGAACAATTCCTTCGTCTGTATAATATACATGCGACCAAGGATCTGAAGAGGTACCATATTCGTTAAACCTATCCAGCCAAATGTTTGATGAGCGTTGATTTGGGTTTGCCGCCCAGACCAAGAACATTGATTGCTACAATATTTCTATGGGGCTTGGAGGCAATACCTGGCAATGATCCATGCTAACATCATGTTCAAAAATCCTCTAAATAGAAGTTACCATATTGCAAGTTCCCATCGTGGCCACTTCCGCTAGATTGTTTGGAGGTGGTAGGGAAAAAGTACCCATCAATGTAGGGTCTTTTAGCAGGCCTACTCTGATATTTTGAAGCGATTGAGAGCTTCCGTGGATCATTGGGATGCTTTCCGTAACTTGTGAACTGTTGGGGAGAAAGGTTTGTTGGTTGATGATTGTAATTCCTCCTTGAAAAGGAAATGCAATCTTTCTAAAGTATTTTGACACAACAATGGCCATAGCATAAATCCAGGGCCTTCCCAGTAGGATCGAGGTTTCCATCGATAACTTCAACATCAATTTCTACCGTTTTACCCCCTAGTTCAACTTGCAAGTTACTTACAATCCCGTACGGTTTGTATGTCCATCCATCAAATGCTTTTAACATCGTTGATGATCGTGACAAGGGTGGTGAGCCTAAAGTTTTCCAGCAACTCATTAACATAATACATGTAGATGCCCCCTCATCAATAATTGTTCGATGAACAATTTTGTTGAGGGCTTTCACTTGAATGAGGAAAGCGAGTTGAGCTGGTAATTGAGGTTCATATCCTTTATGATTAAAGGCCAAAATATTGGAATCTGTTGGGTCAATCTCACCTATTACTGATAATAGAGCCTGCTTTTGGGAGGGGGAATTTTGCAGTACTTCAAATGTTGACATAGTGGACGACGATTGGGCCAGGTCCTCTACTATATTATAATTTTGTGTTGCTCTGGCACGAGGATTATATGTCAATTTGTGTACTACTCCCTTTGGCAGCTTTATCATTAGTTCAGGAATGATGGGTGGCACAACTTTGGACGAAGTTGTTGTCGAACTACTAGGTTGATCAATGGCCTTGTTGTTCGACAGCTGTCGATTCCCATAATCTTTATTCCTTGTCGGTATAAAAGCATCATTTTGTTGTTTCGAAATGGACAACATAAGCAGTTGGGATGGGGAAGCATTGTCGCTAGCAACCAGATTGGTTTTTGGGTTTGGAAACGGTTCAGTCAATACCGTTGAGGTTTTTGAGTTCTTGAAGAATTTTTTAACCTCAACTTTATGCAGACAATCTCTTGTCAAATGATCCTCATCGCATATAAAGCATGGATGACCAGGTTTCCTTTGTCCAGAAGGGTGCGTAGAAGATTTTTCAGGAGACGAATCATCCTATTTTTTCTTTTTGCTTTTCCCTTTCTTCCTGCCCCCTACTTGCTTCAGTTCTTTTCCCTTGTCGATTGACATGACATTAACCTCCGAGGCAAGAAGTTCTTCATTTTCATTTTGACCAGAAACTGTACGAGCTTTCTTAGATGTGGCCTTTGAAGTTTTCGTGCTATTCGTACCTACCATGCCATCACCGGCATGAGTGTCTTAGTTTGATTTAGGAGGAGGAGGAAAGGAAAAATCTGGTCTAGGAGCATTAAGGATTTTGTCATAGAGCATGCCAGACTGAGTATAGATCAAGTCTAGATATTGCGCATGAGCAATGACTTGCTCTTCAGTGACAACCCCCCCTTTAGCCACATCTTCTGTAATAGAAGGTAACAATGATGTAATAAGCCATTCAGCTAGCAGCTAATCAGGAACATATGTTTTCACCATTCGACGACGACGCCGCCACTCATGAATATGATAAGATATGTGAGTGGCTGTCGTCTGCTTAAAATTGGTAAGAAGCTTTGTTCTTGTTTCATACCTTATTGGTAACTGAAAATGGGTTAAAAAGGTGGTGGCAAGGGTGCTGAAGTTATCAAATGAATCTCTAAGCAATTTGATGTACCATTTTGCTGCCGGACCAGTTAACGTTCACTAAAAAAGGTGAAGCCTAATCAAATCATCATTGAGAGTGTTGGACGAACACCACAGTTGAAAGGTCATCACATGATTCGACGGATATTCACCTGTATTTCCATTGAATTTAGGAGTATTTGACGGAAGTTTATGAGGAATCGCCAGCCACCAAGGGGCATAAGAAATTGGATCATTTGTTAGCCGATTCAGATCTGGTAATTCTAAAGTTGCTACGAAAGGCAACTGTTGATTCAAGTTTGGCAAAGCATACAAAAGATAAGATGGGATCGCCTAAGCAGTGGGTCTTTGCATACCATCATAATGTATTTGATGTTGATAACTTTGATAAGGTTGATGGTCATAACCATTATGATATGATTGATAGTGACCTTTTTGAATATATGGCTGCCCATTACTCGCAAAGCTTTGTTGCTCAGGTCCTCAGTAAGCTTGTTGGAATTGCGGTTGTTGATATTGCACCAACCATGGTTGTGAAGCCATTTGTTGTTGTCCAATATTGGATGTCTGACCAAGATGAGGGGTGGTAGTACCCGTTTGAGTCTGAGTCACTCCAGTTAAGGAGCCACTAATCGGCAATTGTGATTGTGTCATGGAGACAAGAGGCTATTGTATTACAACCTGAGAGACTTGAGGTTGTCATACAACAAGCAACGTTTGTACTTGTGACACCATCACAATAGCCGGCGTAGTGGGGATATTCGACACTGGTATATTTGGTTGCATTGAATATACAACTCTTGGCTGTTGAAGCAATATTGGCACCCAACCACTGGATGTGATTCTAGCTTGACCTGAATTATATTGTGAACTCTCATATGGTTGTTCTCCCAGAGGGAACAATTAAAGGACACACTGCCCCCCATATGGCGACAATCTAGTGTTCAAAGAAAAGATTGGCATTTGAAGACTAGACTGCCCAAATTGATACTGTTGCGAAGGATCAATTTGCTGAAACTCAACATAAGAAATTCCAGATATTATTCCGGATGAACAAACGAGAATAGACCATACTATCGAAATAGTCTCTGGGTGGACTCCATCTAGTGGTTGAGAACTAGTTGGGACAGATGGTACACCAGCGAACATTATCGAAGTGGCAGCAGGAGGTTTTGTTGCTGCTGTGTTGTAAGACACAGTCCTAGATGTCGATGGTTGTTCAGACATATCGAGTCTATCCAAAATACTTCCTAGCGATTCTATAGGAACTTGCGATGAAGGGTGACTAACTTCTGAAGTAGAAGGATATAGGTGGATCCCAGTTCCAAAATGAAATGGAGTATTGGATGGAAGATCCTCTGTAATCTCTTCTATAGCAATCAGTCCAAGTGGAAGTGGTAGACCGTTAGGTCCGTAAAATATTTCTGGTGCCGAAGAAGGTATATACTCTGTAGTGACAAATGTTGGAGGGGTAACACCTTCTAAACCAACCCTAGTTGGAGTCGGTTTAGCAATAGAAGTGTTTACCATTACACTAGGATAAGTTCTAATGTCGTCTTGTAACTGTAGAAGTTCTTCCATAGAGGCAAGGATACCATAAATAGTTGGAGTAACTGGAGTCTCTAAGGATGTTGAAACACAAGTTTCAAAAAAACCAGGAGACTTTGACCCAGTTAAACAAGTTCACTTGGCCTGGAATAGTTTCATTTCCAAAGTCAAAGACGGTTGACTCGTTAGTCTCCGCGAATGACAGAGTTTTGATTGACTTTCTTCCACGATTGCAGATTACTTGATCAACTCAAAATAAAAAGGGGAAAAATTTATTCCAAATTAAATGAATTTTATGACGCTTTGTCACAACTTACTTTTTCAATTTTTAAGAGTCGAGAAAAAGCTAAAGATGACTCTAGTCGCCTTCAATTTTTAATGAGCCTGAAGTGAAAAGTGCTCAGATGGACCTTTTCTTTTAAGGAGTCTAAAAAGGAA
>APFE031011198.1:50363-69029 GCA_000404065.3 Pinus taeda
CCATCCACCTAATATTTACTGATAATTAAATTAAAATTATAGAAAACCTATTATAAAATAAAGATGCTTATTGACATAAAAATAATACAAATTTAAAAAGAAAACTTAGAAAATATCAATTCATGGAAAAGTGTATAATAATTATTAGTGATTAGGAAAATCATCAATGAAGATAAGATGTATTAATAGTAAAGAAATATCAAAAATAATTTTTTAAATAAGTGTAAATCAACTTCCAATCATTATTAATTTAATTAAAAAATATAATAATCAACACATATGAAAAAAATTCTATATAAAATATTTTTTTTTTATATCATATTTTTGTTATTAGGTAACCTGAGTCTGATATCCATGACCAAGGCATCTAACTACCAAATCACTAGAGGAAAAAAATGGCCTTCCACACAAGCCTTTAACAGACTGAATTGGCCCACAATTTTGAACTATGCTCTTACATAAAGCCTAAATAACACCAACACCACCTACTTACTCCTCGTGAGCTATATTCATATTTTATTATTATAAAATATTTAACATATATATGTAAAGAAGGATATATATGAGCTATAACATATATATAAAATATTTTATTCCTTCCTTTTCTCTATGTTCTTATTTCAAAAAGGTTTGATGGTTCTATCTCTCATCAGGTGTTTCAGAAGAAAACTCACACATGACAATATCTTTATGTGAGTTCGCATCATTTCCCTGCTCAAAATCTCAGTGTTCTCAACACCTTAGCCACTCGGGCATTACGAGATTATGATGAAAATCACCTCAAAGATGAAAAAACTCACCTCCTTAAGGTTTTTAATAAGAATGGCTATAACAGGTCTCATTGTCTTAGAGTCTTCCTTAAGGCAAAAAGAGGTCATAGGAAGAGGAATGAGCCTACAAATTGATTTTATGGAGTGCACCTTCCATTTATTCAAGGGACCACAGATAAGATTGCAAGGGTCCTAAAAAATCATAATATTCCTTCAAAATTTAGGCATTTTAACACTATTCAGAGCTCCCCAAGATCAGTTAAGGACCTTGTGAACCCCAAAGAGGGGAAAGGTGTTTACATCATTCCTTGCTCATGTGGGACTCCATATATTTGTGAAATTGGTCGATCAATAAATCGAAGGATTTATGAGCACGCATCTGAAATCAAGCATGGTAGGTGTCGCTCGTTCACTTTGGTAGAACATACAAAAAAGACAAATCATCACATCTCCATCAAAGAGGCTAGGGTCATTACAAAGATTGACCATTTTAATCATTGTAAATTTAGGGAGGCATTGGAAATTGGAAAAAGACCTATAAATCTGAATAGAGAGAATGGATAGAATATTAACATGTATTAGATCCCTACACTATCTTCCTAGCTTTTTTTTGACTTTTTATTAATTTTTATTAAGTTTTTTTTTTTTTTATTATTTCTTTTTTTTAATAAAATTATTATATTTTTTATTTGATTTTTTTTCATATGTATTATTTAGAGTAGTATTATTATAATCGATTCTTATCTATTAATAAATAAATTTTCATTACTAATAATTTTAATAATATATTTATAAATAAAGTTATTTTTAACCATATTTAAATTCCTATAAATTATTATTAAATAAATGTTATTTATAATAATTTAATTTTGAATAAAATTATTTCTGATAATTTTTTATTTATTAATAAACCGTTTTAAATTAAATAACAATATAATCATTCTAATGGGCCTGTTTGGTAATATGATTATTATAATTCATTTTATTAATAATCGTTATTATAAATAATAAATATTATTACCAATAATTTTATTAGAATTACTTGTAATAAATTTATAAATATTATAAATAAATATTATTATTATAATTTATTATTTTAAATAAATTTTTTTATATAATAAATTTTATTATATTAATAAACAATTTTTCAGTTCCAACTAACCATTATAAATTTCACGGTTAATTGGTTTTTTTATATATTTATAAAAACCTTCATCTGATGTTGAAAAATGACTACAATGAATCACACTAATTTAAATTCAAAAACAAAAAAATACAAACATTTTCCACTTCGTTTATTCAATCATGACTTGATATATTAGACAGTATATTGTTGGAGTGGCTAGGAAAGTCTTTACTTCCTTTCATTCACCGGGTTTGATGAGTATTTTGTAATTTGTTATTTGAAATGAAGTTTATTATAAGTTATTTGGTTCGTCGTTTGTTTATTGTAAAGTTTATTATGGGAAAAAAAAACCAGTTGTAGTGTAATGTTTTAAATATTATATAATTTATTTTTTTAATAAATTTTTATAATTATTTATTTACAATTATTTTTTTTACTTAATTTTTAAATAATAGGTTAATACTTTTGTATAAATAATAATAATAATTATTATTATATTGTTAATTGTGTTATTGTGAGTGGTGGGTTGATCGACTATTATTTCCATCTATGTTTTCAAGTTTTGTTAATTGAACATCCCTGCTAGTCTATAATGTCTTTGTTCTTAAGAATATTGTTGTATTGACTTCAGCCTTTGTCACTATTATATATATATATATATATATATTATATATATATATATATATTATATATACTATATATATGATAATTGTTATTTATTCTCTTGTTTTTTCACTGTAATTGATGAATCTATAATTTCAAAGATTTTTCTGGCGAAAAACTTTTTCACCTCAATATCAATATATTCAAATTTCCTTGGCCTTTGGATTTTAGAGGAATAGAAATAGATTACAAAATAATCTAAACATTAATTTTATGTTAATCATTTTAATTATTATTTATCTATATTTTTCATGGTAATTGGTGAATTTGTACTTCAGAGGATTGTTCTAGGAAAGACCCTACTTCACTCAATATCAATATATTCAATTTTTCCTGCCCCTGGGATTATGGGAATAGAAAATGATACAAATAATCTAAACATACATATTTATATTAAGATAATTATTATTTATTCTTTTTCTTAGGTAATTGGTGAATCCATAACTTTGGAGGATTGTTCTAGTGAAGGACGTTTCCACCTAAATATTAATATATCAAATTTTCCTACCCTTCAAGCTTATAGGAATTACTCGTCATGATTTTCAACTTAGTCAATTTTTTCCACACAACCTAACATGTCTAGGAAGAAAAGAGCCTGAGTGGAAAGGGAATTAAACCTGAGCTATGGTCATTTGACAATATTGTTAACACCTAATCATCAGGATTGGGTGAATAAATATAATTGATGTAAATAAATAATAAGAAATATGAACAGTCATTCGGAGATGAAGTGAACAGTCTCCCTGATGTAAATAATAAAGACCAACCTAAAGGAATAATATGAATTAATTTGGTGGAGTTACTACCTGGACTAACATGGTATCACAGCCAACTTCCTAAAATTAGTTGTAACTCCTTGTATCAATTTTTCTGCCATATTTTCTCTTTGGGCTCTCTACCATAATCATTGTCTACACCCTTTGTGCTCCCTGGGCTATCCATAATTGTCCTCTCTGCGCTCTCTGGGCTCTTTTCCATAATCATTATTGGAATGGTTTTTCTGTATGGGTGTAACGTTTTCTTTACCCACTTCCATCTCTTGATTTTCCAGAAGAGGAGTAGGTTGGGGTTTGGGAGTAGCAAAATCCATTGATTATTGATGAGAAGGAATCTGCACCTTCTCCAGTCAAGTGAGTTTCAATTTGGCTTTGGTATTGGGAGTAAGAGGAGGCTCCATTAATCGCTGGAGGAGAATTCTACACCAGCCAAGTTATTTGTTGGATTGATCACCATATCTCCTTGTGATTCTCCTTTCTTGATCCATCAAATTCATAATCTAGTACGTATTCTTGGAGGGAGCAGCGTTTGGAGGTTGTGTTTAGGAGCAAGCAGAGCAATGTTTGGAGGCAGTGTGGTATATGTTGTGGTATACACTGTTTGACGCCTCTCCATACCTTGACCACCCACATACATCATCCTTTACCACCATTATCATACCTGGTGCTAATTCCACCACCGCTACCTGTCGGAGCGGATTCCACTTGTGCGACTGCTACGGAAGTCCTCCTCCCTATCGAATCTCCACCAGTCCATGTCCCCATGACGGGAGGGTTGAGCAACTCTACAAATTTGGATTACCATACCTGTTATGCCTATTATGCCAGAGTGGATGCTTGTTATGCCTGTTAATGTTGTCTGATTTGATACACAGTTTTGTGTATTACGTTAATTCACAGTTTTGCGTAATACACTCACAATATATTATGTTGCCCCACCCATATATTCTATACTTTAATGCTGTCCAGTTTACTATGTATTGATCTTTGAATTTGTTATCTCATCATATCAAAATTATATTTTTTCCCATTAGGAGTAAAATTTTGTAGCAGAAGTTTTTTTTTACAGTACATGGTTTTTAAAATGCATTCAATCATATCTATTGTGGGAATAGTTCTCACTGGCAAGGAGAACTATCCTAAGTGGTCTCGCATGATAAAACACACCCTCATTTTCAATGAGTTGTGGAAAAGAATGTGTATTGGAGACAGAGAAAAAGAGCCCAAATAGCCTAACTCAGACAAAGAGCTTGCCATTTGGGAAAATAAGGACAACAAAGCTTATGCATTAATCACAACATCTATAAATGAAGAGGTGAGTCACCATATTTTTCCATTTTCAACTGCTTTTGAATCCTTACAAAAGTTGAAATAACTCTATGACTCACATTCTGCACTTGAAGTTGTTCAACTCATGATTAAGCTCTTCACTCTTGAATTGCAAAATAATGATCCTCTTGCTCTTGCATCCGAAGTAAGTCTATAATGCATGATATCAAAGTCACTAACATCAAATTGGATATTCCTCTTATTGTTTTTCTCAAGGCACTTTATCCTACTTACTCCAATTATCTTGAGTCAATACAAGCAAATGGAAATCTCAAAGATATTACCTTTGACTCTCTTGTGAAAAAAATTGCTGAAAGAGAGAAAGCTTTTGGAAAGAAGACAACCCCTGAATCTTCTGAAGAGGTTGTGTGCCTTGCTCATAAAGAAAAGAATCATGCTCAAGATTCTTCTAGAGGAAGAGGTGGTCAAAGAGGAAGAGGAAGATATTTCAGAGGCAGGGGGGCAAACACTCTCAAGGAGGAAAGGTAGATTTTCACTGCATACGTTGCAAAAGAAATGGATCACATGATGCCTCTATATGCAAGTTACCATGGGAAAAAATTGAGCAGTAAAGAAACCAACAGAAAGGTAAAGCTATTGACACGGACAAAGGTAAAGCACCTGAATTTGCACATTATGTGGTGGCACAATATAATATTAGAGTAAATGAAGATTTATTTAATGCTTCACTTGCTTCTTGGAAAAATGATTGGTTATGTTATCACCAAAATAGGTCCCTGATAGGCTGCTGATCAGACTATCTCAGTGTAACTATTTCAAACCAAGCTTTTGGCTGAGGCTTAGCCTCCTCAACTTGAGAGGGCTCTCTCAAAGGGTTAATGATATTGATTAAAGATATGGATAGATGACTAACTCTATGGTTTGGGATTTTATATGTTTATAGGTTGAAAGATGGAGACTTACTACCATTGGGCTATGGAGTCAGTGACAAAGATAAGGATAACAAATAACTCTTCTTATAAAACTGAGGCTTGTATATACTTCAATGAAAGAGTGACACATTGAGGAAAGTCTCAATAACTTGAAGTTCGTAGGAGTCAGAGCATGTGGGCATGAATTCTGACTAATGATACATCAAGGTATTCAAAAGGAAAGATCTTAAAGTGATTGATCAGAGTTTAATACCTAAAGGAAATTAGAGCATGAGTAACCATGAATTCTGAGTAATAAGTATTAAAACATTGAAGAAAAACATCCAAAGATAGGACCCAAGAACTCAATTCACCATAGTTTAACACTTAAAGGAAGTCAGAGCATGTTCCTCCATGAATTCTGAGTAATAAGCATTAAGACTATGGAAGTAAAACATCTGAAAGATAAAAGATAAAGCTCACTAAAGTATACTAAGAATCTCAGCTTCAGAAAAGTCCAACTACTTTTGTATATATCGATCCCTACACAACATTTACAATAGTAGTATTTTTCTCTAACATTTTCCAACCCCTTCTACTTTCATCCCTTTCTTCATATATAGCTTTTACAATGAGGATTACATCATCCCTCATCAAGAGAATTCGAATTTTCCATCAGTGACACCTATTCTAACTATAAAACAAACCTTTAAATGCATTTGACAACTAACTAGCAGTCCTAGAGACCTAATACAACTAGGAGTGTAACTCCTTATTATGATTACAACAACCTTATCTAAACATTTAAATGCATTATTCGATACCTGCAACCTCATGAAGTCGAATTGGATGAAGTCTCCCACATTGTCACTTGACTGCTAATGACAAACCCTAGAAATTAGGGAACATGTTTCCCTATTTTTAGGTTTTAGGATCATTGAAAATGGCACGTGGGACAGAGCCTTTATCTTCTCATCCATGACATATTTTACGAAACTGAAGGAGGTTTTTGTATTCCATGCTATCTAGAACAAAAAAATCTCTTTTATTTTTAAAAAACTTCTCCAGCTATCCAGAATCTGTCCTTGAAAAACACATGTCAAACAGGAAAAATCTATTCTCTGAAATTAGGGTTTCAAATAAAGCTTATTATCTCCCAACTGAAAACACTTATGAAGAAAGTGAGATAGCTTATTGTAGTTGGAGAATTTATGAAGAGAAAAGTCCTTTATAATTCCAAAATACCTTTTCCTGTGACCCAAAACTGATCTTGAAAAAGACTGCTAAAACCAGAAGACAAAGCTTGACTTTTAGCAGTTTCGTAGTGTAAGTTTAACCATAAATTCCTCCCACCTTAGAATGTATTTGAAGAAAATGAAAACAGTTTTTGTAGTTTAGTATGTTATGAAGAAAATAATCTTTCAGTTTTCAAAATTGAGTTCTCAGTTGCTTAGGAACCCTTCTGGAAGTTGACTAGTAAAAGCCGAAAACAGAGACTTGTGCTAAAACATGCTTTTTTAGGGGTTTCATAGCGCACTACAAAACACTGTTTCCATAGCGCACTATGAAAACACTGTTTTCATAGTGCAAAATAGGATTTTTACATTGTCTGCACTACGAAAACATGGATTCGTAGCTAATTTCAAAATTTCTCCAAAATGATGTGAGATATGACTTCTAAACACATGGTGAGGCTTCTAAGACATGGAATGAGGCTGTCAAACTTTATTTGAAGATGGACATGAGACTCTAACCGTATGAATTAGACTCTAAAACATAAAAATGATTTGACCATAACTTGACCATGACTGAAACAAAAATTGAGAAACCATGTAAGTTGTCCAAATTTTTTAAGGAAGTTTTACAGTGATAACAGGTTACTTGATTCAGGAGCAACTTGCCACATGAATCATAGAAAAGATTTTTTTGAAGAATTTACTGACAATTTGATGGAGTAGTTTACTTTGTAGACCAATCAAAAATCAAGCCATCAGGGATTGGCACAATCAAGCTTAAATTGCCTGGTCTTCCAGACTTTCTTCTGCATCATGTTCTATATCTCCCACCACTGAAGAGAAACTTGCTATCCTTGGTCCACATCTGCGAGCAAGGTCACTCCATTCATATGTTTGATGGTAAGATTGAGGTGAGAAAAGCATCTAACCACTCACTTGTCATGAGGGGAATAGAAGAAGAAAGGCTTCTCAAGCTGCAAGGTACTTCTGCTCGAAGAAGGTACACTTCCATCAAGTTTATTATGGCATGCTAGATTTGGACATTTGAACTATGACAACCTCCGCTTGTTGAAGAAAAATGGTGTGGCTAGTTTGCCTACAATCCCTAGAAAACTTAAGCAATGTGATGCTTGCATTCTAGGAAAGCATAGCAAACAGTCATTTCATGACTCACATTCAAGAGCACATAGGAAGATTGAACTTATTCATTCAGATTTATGTGGTCCAATGCCTGTTCCTTCTACAAATGGAAATAAATATATCATGACATTTATTGATGACTACACCAGAATGTGTTGGGTTTATTTATTGAAGAACAAATCTCATGCTTTTCAAACATTCAAGAACTTTCATAAATGGATTGAAAATGATGCACAATCTCATATTGGGTCTATTCGCATTGATATTGGAAAAGAATACACATCAAATGAATTTGAAAACTATCTTTGCCATCATGGGATCAAACATCAAACAACTGTACCTTATAATCCCCAACAGAATGGTGTAGCTGAAAGAATGAATAGGACAATCTTAAATATGGTATGCTCCATCCTCTTCTTCAAAAATGTTAAAATAATGTTTTGCGCTGATGCTGTTCTATTTGCTGCATATATAAAGAATATATGTCCATCTAATGCTATCAGAAACAAGACTCCCTATGAAATGTGGTATGGGCACATTCCTTCGGTAAAGCATCTCAGGGTCTTTACTTCCACATGTTATACCTTGATACCAAAGGTACATAGAAATAAACTTGGTGCAAGAAGTCGTAAGTGTATCTTCTTGGGGTATTCAAACACCTCCAAACCATACTGTCTCTATGATGAAGTCAATAAAAATTTTGTTATATCTAGAGATGTATTATTTCTTGAATCATCCAAAACTAACAATGTTGTTGAGCAGCAACTTGATCGCTTGGATAGATTCACAAATGAAAAATAATTTCAAGAATTTGATAATTAGATTCCACATCTTGAACGAGGGATTCCTGTACTAGATCAACATGTGGAATCTTCTTCTGAAGAACTCTCTCCCCCACATGAAACTCCAACAATGGATGATGCTTTAAGTGATATGATTGATAGAATTGGGAGACTCAATCTTGATTCAATCCTAACTCAATCAACGGAGCAATGTGGACCATCTGAGAAAGGTCCCCAAAAGTGGCTGACAAAGACACTTAACAGTGTTCATCCTGATGAAGTTGGAAAGGCAGGAACTAGAAATTCAAACCAGCAAAATGGAAGTGATGTAGATGACTCTAATTCACCTGTTGATATGGATGTTTCTTATGATTTTGAATTGAATTTGTCTACATATTTTGAACTAACTTCCTTCAAAGATGCTGCTTCTCATGATGAATGGAAAAAAGCGATGTAAAAGGAGTATGATGTCCTCATAAAGAATGGCACTTGGAAGCTGGTTGATCCTCCATTAGGAACCAAACGAATTGGCTGCAAGTGGGTCTATAAGAACAAGTATAAAGCTGATGGCTCACTTGACAAGCAAAAATCTAGGCTTGTGGAAAAGGGTTTTGCACAGAAGGAAGGGGTCGATTATGAGGATACCTTTGCCCCCACAGCAAAATGGGCTATCATCCGGACACTCTTTGCACTAGCAGCTCAGAACGGTTGGAAAGTCCACCAAATGGATGTAAAAACTGCTTTCTTAAATGGAGATCTAAAAGAGAATGTTTTTATGTCCCAGCCTAAAGGATTTTCTTTGAAAATACATGAACATAAAGTATGCAAACTGGTGAAGTCCTTGTATGGCCCCAAACAAGCACCGCGAGCCTGGTATGAAAAACTAATTGAGCATCTTCTAAAACTCAATTTCAAACATTATGATATTGATGATGCAACTTTATTTGTCAAGAAAGTTGGAAAATAGTTGTATATCTTGTGGTATATGTAGATGATCTTTTGATGACAGGGAACAATGAAAGCTACATTGCATCCATAAAGAAGGAATTGGGGAAAAGTTTTGAAATGACTGATTTGGGCTATGTTCATTACTATCTTGGCATTGACGTAACCCAACATCTGAATTCCATATTTCTTTCTCAAAAGAAATACATTCGAGATATTTGTTGAATAGGTTTGGCATGACAGAATGCAATCCTCTTACTACTCCAATTGAACAAAACTTAAAGCTCACATCTATTGAAGGAAAAGAATTTGAGGATGCAACAAAGTATAGACAGCTTGTAGGAAGTCTCAACTACCTAACTACTACCAGACCAGACATTTCGTTTGCTGTTGGAATCCTCTCCAATTTTATGCAAAAGTCTTGTGAAGGACATTGGTCTACTGCAAAAAGAGTTCTAATGTACTTGAAGGGAACTCAAGACTTTGGAGTCAAGTATAGACAAGTGGACGAATTCAATTTGATTGGATATTCTGATTCAGACTTCGATGGAGACAAAGAAATTGGGGTATCTACTTTAGGATATCCTATGAGTCTTGGATCAGGAACTGTCCCTTGGAGATCATGCAAACAATCAGTTCCAATAGATTCCACAACAGCAGTAGAATACGTGGCAGCAGTTGAGGCAACAAAATAAATTGTGTGGCTCAAGAAAATTCTTGAATATTTGCAGGTAAAACAAGTACAATCAACTCCACTCATGATTGACAACACCTCTGCAATAAAGCTGGCCAAGAACCCAAAGTTCCATGATTCAACAAAGCACATCAATACTAAATATCATCTGATTCGACACCATGTTGAGGCCAAAACAATCCATCTCCGTCATTGTTCCACTAATGAGCAAATTGCAGACATCTTCACCAAAGCGCTTGGAAGAGAAAAGCTTGAATGATTCAAAATGATGCTTGGACTCACCAACATCCCTTTAGATTAAAGGGGGGAATGTTGACACCTAATCATTAGGATTGGGTGAATAAATATAATTGATGTAATAAATAATAAGAAATATGAACAGTCATCAGGAGATGAAGTGAACAGTCTCCCTCATGTATATAACTAGCATTTGCACCATATGTTGCAAAGGAAACGCCGTAAGGAAATGATATAAGAAACAATAGCATAAATGAAAGAAGTCAAAATTTTATGCAATTTTATTTCTTTTCTGGTGTTTCTTTTTTATCATATGTTATGTTGCAGGGAGATTCTAACTAGGGTATGTTCAAAGTGAAGGATTTATGAAATGTTCTTCATTTAGATTCAGAACCTTTATAAGTAAATGATTTAAATCAAACATTTCATAACAAAGTAAATGTTCTTAATTTAGTTCCTTGTTGCTTCTTATCTCTATTTCCTTAGTGTAAAATGTCCAAACTATAAAAGAATGATATTATTTTTTGCCTCTTAAGAGAATTGTATTTTATCTAACTCAATCATTTTCATAACCTCAACTAGGCGCCCACCATTCTCAATCATTTTCATAACCTGAACTAGGTGCCCAGTGTTCTCAATCATTTTCATAACCTCAACTAGGTGCCCATCATTCTCTTTCCATAGTGACTCAATGTGTTTAAATGCATTTCATAAATTTGGTTTAATAAATGTTGGAAGAAAACCAACATATTTCGCTTTGTAGAAAGGAGTGTACATTGGTTGGGGTCAAATTGTATTGCTCTTACCATTTTGATGATGTCATCTAAATCTTGAATCTTTCTTGCCACTTATGAATTTCCCATTCTAATTGTTTTTTATCATGATGATATTGGCATCACAATCCTTGTTCGTGAGAATATCATTTAATAAGTCAATGATAAGTGGTACAATTGGTTCCTCACAATTGTGAAATCCCCCATTCTAATTGTTATTTGACCATGATGATATTGCCATCATAATCCTTGTTCGTGAAAATATCATTTAAGAAGTCAATAATAAGTGGCACAATTGGTTCCTCACAACTGTGAAAGTAAAGGACAAATTCATTCACATTATGTTTGAAAACATTATACTAAGAGTCTTGATTCATGAAATTTTGTATCCTCTCCTTTTGTTGTTTTAATTTGTGTCATCTAAAAAAAATGTTTCTCCAATAACCTATGTTATTCCTATCTTAACAGTGACATTTCCATTAGGTTTGCTTGCTTGACATTAAGGACAACTAATTTTGTAGTTTCAATTGCAAATTTCATGCCTCCATTCCATTTTTGTTATAGAAGGAAAATATGACTAAAAACTATAAATGAATCATCATCATGAAAGCTAGGAAGTAGCTCATTAATCAACTGTTCATCCAAAGTGCCATCTCCATTTTGTTGGTAGCTTCACCAGTGATGCCTAAGCCTCATGTTAATACATTAATACTTTACATGGGAAACGTGTGGGTACTTCTGTTTAAGGTCGATGTATATTGGCCTTGAATGATACTATATTGAGCCTACATGATGGTAAAAAAATTATATGCTAGAAATTACTAGAGAACATTTAGAACCAATTTGCCTCTTATTCGTATGTATATATAAATCCATATATGTTTGTTCCTCTTCGACTAATTTAAATCTAGGTGAGGGCATCCATAGAGGCAAACATGAGATCATGGCTAGGGGAATTTAAGAGGAAAAACAATATCCACTATGTAAACCCTTTCTTCCTAGAATCTAGGAAGACATTTTGGATATAGATATTTAGGAAGAGCGAGTAAAAATTAGAGTTGGTTAAATGGAGATTGTAATGAGCTTTGCAATGAGCATCGCTCAACCATACTTGCATCTTCTTCCAAGAAGATTTAATGCTCACTTCTTTCTTTCTAGAGATGCAATAAATTTCATCTTTTTAATATCAACATTAGCAGTTTCCTCCAGACTTAAATTCAGAGCCTTAGCAATTGAAGCATGAAATTGTTCAATTTCAAAGTTCCCACAAACTATAAACCAAACGACAAAATAAAAAAAATAACTCACCTCTTTTTTGTAGGTATTGTAGATGATTTTAAGCAAGAAAGTTTTTCCCACACCCCCTCTACCAGATACAATGATTACATGAGCTTCATGACGAGCATCACCCAACCATCTTCATCATCATAAGTTGCAGTGAGTGGATTGTTTCTTTTAGCATTTGTATTTAATTTCATTTCATGTCAACCTATTATTTACTTCTAAATACGATTTAGTTAGGCTAGATTTCATATTACACACTTGCATTGCATTATTACTTGCATTTCATTTTTAACCCAACAATCCTAGATTATGGTAGTTGGTCCATAACCAATGGGCTTGCCATTTCAATAGTTGGGCCTTTTGCCCAATAATCCGATGAAGTTGACAAGGAACATTTTCCCATGTCAACAAGACCATAGAAGAAAATCAAAGCCTTGAGATATGAATCTTTTGAGATAATGGATAAGGTAAGAAATATCGCTTATAGAGTACATGCCCCATGTTATATGTGCATGTACTTAGTAATAAATGTATATAAGATAATATAAGTTTATTAATGTCTGCCAAATGACCAAACTAAGCAATGAGATTGTTTAGTACATGAGTGGCAATAAAAAATGGGAGG
The DNA here is from genome assembly GCA_000404065.3 of Pinus taeda. Classification (NCBI taxonomy): domain Eukaryota; kingdom Viridiplantae; phylum Streptophyta; class Pinopsida; order Pinales; family Pinaceae; genus Pinus; species Pinus taeda. Next base: position 63,615 of record APFE031011198.1, read on the forward strand.
TTTGTCTCACTGTCAAGGGTGAAACTCTATCTCGATACAACAATGAGAAATTCAGTGGGACTATAGTGATCAAGGTTCGGTATAATCACAAGAAGGGTCTCTGTCTGTCAAGGAGGTAGATGATTATGACAAGGCGCAAATAATTTATGGCCACATCGAGAAGCTTGAAATTGCTTTTGGTTATCAACAGATGCCTAAATCAACTATCCAAATTACCAAGAACCTTCATGTTTGTGGGCGCTACCACAATGCCACAAAGCTCATTCTGATGATCACCAGGAAGGGAATTGTTGTGAGAGATGCAAATTGTTTCCATTGCTTCTCGAATGGACTTTTTTCTTGCACTGATTATTGTAACGCTAATTTGAAATCATCTCATACAAAACCATGTGAATGCAAGCATAAGAAATTACTTGCCTTTTGTGACAAGCATGTGTTTGATAGAGGAAAATGGACAAATGCAAAAGCAGAGGGGATTAGTAAAATATTTGATGTGTATTAGTTTTTGTTTGGTGTATCTATGGTGCATACATAGCAAAAACAGAGACATTGAATTTCTTCCTGATTCATTTCTTCATATCGAACACAATTTTACAAAAAAATGTCGAATATACATTGAGTATAGTATTGCTAGCAATTTGCATAATGCAGTGTTGTTGGGTGGTGATGGGTGGTATGCCAATGGTGACACATCATGTGATCATATGTCATTGATATAGACAATATTTCTAGCATTGTTACTTAAGGTTGCATGTTGAAGAGTTCAAGAGAAGTTATGCATCACAGATTCTACATGCCATAACATAATTCACGCTAAAGGTGCAAAATTTATTTGACAGACTGATTTACCTTGGACAATGTGATTTTATATGACAAGGCATGCATTGGGCTTAAGATTGTAAAATATCTCATAACCTTTTCCAATATACTATAAATCAAGGCCAAGGAACACTAACATAGGAAATAATAAACATGTGTAGAACCTAGGACATTCATATAAATTTGGTGTCTAACTACTGAGAACATATACTTCATAATCCATTTTGCCACATTTTGTTCATTTCATTGAATTAGAACTTGCGACAACTCTTTTGTTGAGGCCTAAAAAGAAAGGGATACCTAGAAATTTAAAGATCTACCTAAATTGATTCTACAACTAACTTACATTAATTAATTTAGAATCTCTTTAGAATTGTTTATATGATATAGTTTTGTTCCATGGAATCTTCAGACCCTAAGGATATATGAAAGATATCTAGGAATTTCATCACATTTTTTAAACACTCAATCTCCTTTTTCTTGTGAGGAAGGGGGATCATTTGCAAAGTGAGCATGACTTAGGTCTTTGACATTTGACCCAACAAATATATACTTGTTCACCTTACCTAGTGAACTTTCCAATCTAACAAGTATTCGAGAGCCTTTATTGAGAAAGGCCATGACCCGGAAAATTGAAACAAAACAACCCAATCTTAAATAAAATAGTTCAATATTATTTTTTCAAAATGATAACAACAAGAATTGTTTATTTTTAAAATGACAAATTTTTAAAAACCAGCAAGAAGCACAATTGATATGCAAAGATTATATGACTTCTAAACATGCTTGAAATCTTTATTCCACTTAAAAAGCCTTTTAATACCATTTAGCAAGTTTTGTATCAAATTTCTTAAATAAACAATTATAGACATAATATATAGAAGGGTAATCCATTTCTAATGAGCTCTTACTAATTAGGTAAGAATAAACTTGGGCCCTAAAAACAAATCTCTTGAGACATAATGTGGAGCTTCAACATATGAAACAAAACACTAAAATAAGAAGACAACATTGTTTGATTGATCATCGAAGATAAACATTATTAGTAAGTTGTCATTAACTTCCATATGAGTGGAAACATCGTTGAACAAAACAGTAATCATTATTATAAAGTTTCTTCAAATATTAAATCTTATATTTTAGATTCAATAAAGTCTATCCTTAAAGTAAATATGGGCACAGTAAAATTTTCTCCAAATATTAAGTATATTGTATCCTAGCATTTAAAAAAAAAAACTTTATTTAATCCTATCAAAACATTATTAAAAATCTATCAATATTAAAGTAACATTGTAATCAAAATTCTTCACCTAATACATCTCCTCTTAACTAGGAATGAGAGTTCCTAAAAGAATAATATCATAAAAACAAAGCCACTTTGATAGAAAATAATCACCAAGGGTTACACATTTAAAATTTGTTAGAAACATTAACTATTTCATCATATGGCTTGGAAGTATATTTATTAAGACTAAGACCTCTAGTCAAAGCCCCACCAAATATAGACTCTTCCTAGAATTTCAATATATCCTCTTTGGTAGAATACAAAATTTTTATAAGATGACTTGAAGCAATGTAATGGCTATACAATTCACAGTAATTTATCATTTGGATTTAGAACAAATTTATAAAATCTTTAGTACCAAATATAGCCTCTCCATAAAATTCTACCAGACCATTTATAATTAGAACAAAATTAATTCGATAAACCCCTTGAGGAATACCATCGACACCAGAAAATTGTCTTTCTTTGAAACCAAAATTTCCCTGCTAATCGGCTCCCTCTTCTAGAGAAAGAGAGGGTTCCCTCTTCTAGAGAAAGAGAGTCAAACAAGGTCTTCAAATCAAAAGGCTATCATCTGGAAGAAAGCGACTCTAGAAGTTAGACAAATGTTGCCACTTTTTTGGTTTTTCTTTTACAGAATTAAGAAATACTAATATTATAACGTTGTTAATTAAATTGTGTTTTCAAATTTCGAAATGAATCAATTCGACAACTTGCAACTATAATTTCCCCAGTTTCTAACTAAATTTCAAATAAAATCAAGTGAAAATTCAGCCTAAGAAAAGGGGAAAAAATTACCTCTTTAGAATACAACCTATTTTATTTTGAGAGTTAATGAATAATTCCTCATCTCAAAAGATTTCATAAACCCCCTTTAATGCTCATCCTTATGCACTACGCCAAACTCTTATTCTGCACCCATTTCAAATATCCAGGTGACATGTCCTTAAATTGGCTTTAGCTCCATAGTGGTGGCTATCCTCGAATTCCCATTATCAAGGTTATTTTGCAAGGAACTATACACCATATAAAACAAATTATTTTCGCTCTATCTGTTATGCATAGAGCAATGATTATTTCTCAGAAATGAATTTTTTGGTATCATTATGAAAAAGTTCATATGAGGTGTCTCCATCAATTAAAATAAATTTAAAACTGATTTATGTCTCTATTCAGGTTCTTGTTAAAGAAATCAAGTTTACATAACAGTGATATATAATAATTAGTGTGTTTGGGAGCATCTTAATGTGCCATTTTATCTTTTCTCTGTGATCTATGCAAACATATTTTGCTTTTAATTTCCTCTAGATTTTTTTTAGTGGAAAAATAGTGCTAATAAATCTTTTGCCTAAAATTAACTTCGTCATCAATGTTCAGCTCAGAACTCTCAATGACATTCTTATGATTGTAATTGTACTTTCGCAACTTTTGAAAAATATACGCCTCCTACTCACTACTTCTAAGTGGAAGGTCACGGAATTGAATGGTGCTAAAGGTAAATAAGAATGGTTAGCTCAGAACTCTCACTGACATGCTTATGATTGTAATTGTGCTTTACAACTTTTGCACAATATACACCCCCTACTCACCACTTCTAAGTGGAAGGTCACTGAATTGAATGATGCTAAAGGTAAATAAGAGGAAGCCAATTCAAAAAGCATTTGTTTGAAATATTTTACAGCATTAAAGGATGGTGTAAACAATCAGCCCATCAGAATATTCATCCTTATTTCTGTGAATAATGCATTAGCATTGCCTCAAACTCATGAAGAAAATTCACAACATAACAACTTTAAGTTAATCTTATTTTTAAGGTTCTCACCTCTCGTGGATGGCAAATTTGTTAGAACCATTTACTTTGAGAATTTAGAATTCTATCATATCTTAAGAGCTTGGAACAATTAGATGAATGCTAAAAGGGGGTGAGGTTTGACTGCAATCAAGTGGTCAATCTAATACAAGAATTTTAGTTATAGCTAGACTTGATATCTTTCTTCCCACGATCTTTGAAGAAGATTACCAGATCAACCGCCATCTAAATCATTCTAATCCTGTCACAAATATGTTGCCAACGAAAGGACATAAGCTCATTCTTGCACTACTCCGTATATTTGAAATAACATGTAGCTGTCATTTTTATCAACTCAACTCTGAGTTTCAAAAACAAACACTTCGATGTAATTTTGCCACAAAAATGTCTTCACTACCCATAGAAATGTTGTAGCTGCACAGGGAACATTTCATGCTGACAACGTAACAACACCACCGTTGTCACAACTTGTTGTTAGGGTTATTCACAACTGTATCTCATGTCCAGTCTCTCACAAAAAGTTGAATAACCTACTACACCTTCCTGCTCTCTCACAAAAAGTTGAATAACCTACTACACCTTCCTGCTAACAACCTAACAACACCACCGTTGCCACAACTTGTTGTCACTACCCATAGAAATGTTGTAGCTTAACAGGGAACATTTCATGCTGACAACGTAACAGCACCACCATTGCCACAACTTGTTATTAGGGTTATTCACAAATGTATCTCCCATCGAGTCTCTCACAGAAAGTTGAATAACCTACTACACCTTCCTGCTGACAACCTAACAGCACCACCGTTGCCACAACTTGTTGTTAGGGTATAACCTACTACACCTTCCTACTGACAACCTAATAGCACCACCGTTGCCACAACTTGTTTTTAGGGTTATTGTTGTTAGGGTTATTCACAGATGTATCTCATGTCCATCATGTCCAGTCTGTCACAGAAAGTTGACTTTTCTTCGTTAAATGAAATAGTTGACTAGTTGAATTAGCTGCCACAATTAGACATATATTCGATATGTTATAACCGATGTTTCCAATAAAGTCTATCACAGAAAGTTGACTTTTCTTCATTAAATGAAATAGTTGACTAGTTGAAATAGCTGCCACAATTAGACATATATTCGATCTGTTATCACAATTAGACATATATTCGATCTGTTATAACCGATGTTTCAAATAAGAACAAAACGATCAATAAAGTCAAACATACAAGTCAAACATACTAAGGTATGAGTGATATTATGATTTCGAATGAGTAAGTGATAGATACATATATTTATTTTATATTTCTTGAAGTTTAGAAGTGATAGATACACATATTTATTTATACATTTTTTTTTATTTGTTGAAGTTTAAAATTAATTTTTTTTCCATGCTATGTAGTGGTGGATGCATAATAAGGTACTTTTGACATTTGAAAGATTTTTACACTTGTAAGCTATAACATGTCACCATCTAATGTTTATATATCTCCTTTATTCTCAATGC
>APFE031011209.1:0-18235 GCA_000404065.3 Pinus taeda
AAGGCAGTTCCCATTTTGAAGGACTTCAAGCGAGGCATGTCTAACTTCCCCTTCTTCTCTCCCATAAATCATTTACTAACTCCCCCTACAGAGGTCAAGATTTGCTTGATAACTCTCCCTTTCATCATTTTCATAACAATTCACCCTGGTAAAGATCTTCTTTACTCAAGCAATATTCATACTTCCTTTACGGATCATTGCTTCCTTTAAAAATCCTAAGATTCACATACTTAGAGCTTTCTTATCACTAGTCATATTAACCGCTAACCTTACTATATAGCTCCCTATCTATCTCCACATCCCCTATTCTTAACTATGTTAATAACTCCCTTATATATTTATCCCCTCCCTTTGGTTGAAAAATAACCATAAGTACACTTGGGAATTGCTAAGTTTGTCTGAAACATAGCAAGAACCCTCATCTTCCCCCTCCAAAACCATCTTCCAATACAGTGGACTCCTTCCAAAGCATGTAATTTTCTCTCTTTAGGTTATCGGACCCCTTCCGAGGCCGCAAATAATATTCAAAACCATATATTCCCCTCCTCCGATTACAAACAACCCTTTTCGATTGCCTTAACGTTCTTCCGATCCTATTGGACCCCCTCTGACACGATTATCGCAATCGGAGGTCGCAAGGGTGTTATGGCCCGCTGTTGTTTCTTCCCGATGGACGTCTCGCCGATGACATTTCGATATCGGCGTATCGCAAATACCATATGCCACATATATGCGCCCCTCCCCCATTAGCCGATGCGATATCGCTAATCGGAGATCGGCGATCGCAAGGGTCATGCGCTTGAACTGCATGCCGCTTCCTTTGCTCCGATGCGACATTGCCACTACATCAAGAGAGAATATCGCTTCGCAAACACTTCCTCACCGCATGCCTCTATTTATTCACGTATTTTGTTTAAAAAACGATTTATCATTGAGTACTCGCTTCACTACCAATTCATCGCAAATTCGCAGCATTTGGGCTATTACTATCGCATCGCAGAAATACATAAGGTGCCGCACCATCCAACCCCCTGCCGTGTCATCCTGCCACGTCACCCGCTGACGTCATCCACCGTACCAGGAGCTGCTGCTGACGTCATGCTGACATTACCCGCCAAATAAAGGAGCGCAAGCACGAAAAAGCATCATAGGAGGCCCATATTCAAATTCTGAGGCAGTTTTTGATGCGCGATTAGCGCCTAGCACTAATCACGCATCGCTACGAGAATCTTTTGATTCCTCGGCCAATTTTGCACAGAAGAGGGCCGAAAAGGCCCGATTTTGCAGTTGCATCGTAGCAGAAGACAGAGAGAGACCGGTTCAGGCACTAATGAGTATCAGAGCAAATGCGGAGCCAAAATCCACGTCAAAGAGTATCAGTGTTGTGGAAAAGTGTATCAGAGAAGATCTTCTCAGGGCTTGAGGTTAATAGAACATTAAAAGAAATCCTCAAAAGTCAAGAAGCAGTTAAGGAACCACTCAGTGCTCATCATCATAATTACTGCACATTAAAACTCACATGAGATCAAAGGACTAGAACTCAAAACACAGTTATGACAGAAGCACTGCACCAGGCCATCAAAGACACCATATTAACTCATTTTGATTCAGCTGCCTCGGGCGCAGTTCAAGGGATGTTTACCTGCATTTAAGTCCATCACAGGTTCAGGTTTAAAACACTTTTTCCCGCAGACCTGTTAAGGTCGGTTGTAATAAAAACTCCAGGATATTTTATCTATAAAGAGGGCCCGAGACAATGTAACTAGGGGTTGGGGGGTTTTGGTTGGTCGATATTTGTTGGCTGATGTTTTTCTTGAGCTAAGACTCGCACTGTATACCTGATAATTTACATAATCAAAGATTTCTAAAATCTTGGAGGATAAACGATTGGATGCATTGCTAATGGTTATGAAGAGTGAACGATGGAATTCTTGTGTTGTTATATGAAACAATAAGTTTATCTCACCTCTGTAATTTTTCAATTTCACATAAGCTCAAGTCCCAGAACAAAAGTTTGGTTTAGAATTTGCTTTGATGCACTCTACGCTCAGTATCTGTGCCTTTTAAATGTTTTCCTCTTGATTTAGTCATAAATATGAATTCCTCATGGCTCATATTTACTCTAACTCACCTATGAATGACTGTTATTTAAGAATTCTTAGCTGCTCTTAAGTATGGTTCTTTCATGTTCCCTTCGCTAAACCGATTGAGAGATTCTTTGCTGCCTCTCATTCCTTAGCCCTCAACACATCTCTATTCATCTTGGATATTGTTTCATGAGCAACTACCTTGCTCCACCTTTCTCTTGTGATCAAGAAAACGTACCCTCCATTGCACTCCATGACTCCACGCCCAATGGTTTGTAATTTATCTTACCATGCATTGCCTCTTTTCTTGAAGACATCTCCCCTTCACCCAATCCTTCCTTCCACCCAAAAACAAAATCCACTGAACCCAATAGCTAGCCTGAAATCATCATCAAACAAAGCTAAACGTTAAGAGAGAGCCCTCTCTGATTGCAGGTAGGCTAGAACTTGCAATCCAAAGATTGGTTTGTGGTTACCTCGGTCGTATCCCTTCAGGAGCTTAGGGACAACCTGAGTGATAACAGAACATATACAATATTAGATGTAGATTCAACCCAAATGAAATTTGACAACTTTTGATCATGGAGCATGGCACGAGAAACTTCTTCTATAGACCTGTTCTTCCTTTCAACCAAACCATTATGTTCAGGATTATATGGAACACATTCTTGATCCTTCTTTCTTGCAAAATGCTATAAATTCATTGGACATGTATTCCCCTCCATTGTCAGACCTAAAGACTTTGATTCTCTTTCTTGATTGATTTTCGATCAAGGCTTTGAATTCCTTGAATATTTCAAAGGCTTCATCCTTGTGCTTAAGGTGGTATATCCATGTATTTCTTGAGAATTCATCAATAAAGCTGATGTAGTAGAGATGACCACCAAAAAAATGTACAGGCATTAGACCACATATATCAGAATGAATGAGATGGAGGATGTCATTTGTCTTGTTCTTACTAGAGGAAAATGGTCCCATTGTTTTATTTCCACTCAAACAACTTGGAAAAAATCCATTATGATGAGCTTGAACATCTGGAATACCTGAAACCATTTTCTTCAACTTTGAAAGTGCATGATAGTGTAAATGAGCCAACCTGCGGTGCCATAATTCACTCAAATGATTGGTATTATGAACCAATGCTAGAAGAGTTTTTCCAGAGACTCTATATAGTCCTTCAAATCTTGATCCTAATGTGAATGTATCTCTCATAGGTGAATCAATAGGCTAAGTCAAAACTTTTCCTTTGATGAAGGCAACCCTCATCCCTTTATCTTCCAATGCGGATATAGATACCAGATTCTTCATTAATCCTGGTACATACATAACATCATGCAACATAACTGATTCCCCAGAATTCAACTGAAATTTGACGGATCCAAAGCCTTTCACGGGATGTGTAGGTTTATCTCCAAGAATGATCTTAATCTTTGTCTCACTCTCTACTAGATTAGAAAGGACTTCCTTGTATCCAGAGAAATGATGAGTAGCCCCACTATCAACCAACCAACTATCCCAAGAACCTGGTGGAGAAGAACTAGTAAGGGTAGAAATAAGATTGTATTCAGATTTATTTACATCATTACTTTCATACCTGGGAGCCCTTGAATTATTTTGAGGAGGATGATCTTCTTCATGGTCGCTTGAGGAGTCTCTTATTCTTATTTCATATCTTCTATCATGATTATTTATTTGGTTGTCTTTTCTTCTTTTGTTATTGTTGTTGCTTCTAATATTGTAACATGGTCTCTTTCTCTTCTCAGGACAGTCATGAGCATAATGACCAATATTGTGGTAATTGAAGAATTCAAAATGAAATAATGATTTGTCATTCCTTCCTTTTGTATTTTGAGAAGGAGGCTTCCTTTAATTACCTCCTTTTTTCCTTCTTCCTTTTTTCATGAATAATATGTGCAACGAGCTCTCCTTCTTCATGCTTTTGAATCCTTCCTCTTGCTATCATCCTTGATTATTATTGAGTAAGCTTCCCAACAATTTCATCAAATCACAGAAGAACATTGCTATTACTGATTGTAGTAATGAAGTTTTCTCAAATAGGAGGGAGACCTTTAAGAGTCACAACTACTAGCTCTGTGTTAGGCACATTTTCTCCATCTCTCCACAATTGATCTCTAAGACGAGGGATACTCATAATGTAGGATTGAACAACTTCTCCTCTATTCATCTTCGTTTCCTTGAGTATATATTTCAAGGTGATGTTCTCATTCAAGTTTTTTATTTCATAGGTTGGCTATCTTGTCATACATATCTTTAGCCTTTCTTACATTCATAACATATGCAAGTAAATGATCTTGTGAACCATCACTATAATTTGCTTTGCTTTGGACTCACCTTTTTTGTACCTGTTCTTGAGGGAAGTGGAAGCATTTTCTGGAGGCTCAAGCATCCTTCCTTGAATGTATTCCAACACATCATTGTTTTCAGCTATGATCTCCAATCTGACTTTCCATGTAACAAAGTTTGATGCATCACCCAACTTTTCATACTCCTTGAAGGTAGAGGACGACATATTGACCCTTAACTAGGAAATATGACTTCTGAAAATGAGGGCTTCAATTCTTGTCTTATTTTGGGCTTGTCCTTCACCTCAGCTTTGATACCATGTTAAATTTTTTGATTGTTCTATGTTGTATCACTTACTTTAGCCCAATTTAGTTCTTCATTAACAACATATTCAATTATTAGTAGTATCACCAATCATAAATGTAACTGAAGAAAGAAAAATATATGTAGTGACAAAGAAGACAACAACACAACCATAAGAGACAACAGATTGGTCCAAGACTAGGGAAAAACCCCACAAGGGGGAAACCCTTTCAAATATTCTTCTTTAATAGATCATCATAAAAAGTTTTCAGCAGAGAGTACAATGAGCCCAATAAATATGTTTGCAGTGGATACTAAGAAATTGATCTACATATCTACATATCTATATAACAACAAAGATAAACCTAGATCTACTAGATCACTAAAGCCAACTGATAAACCCAAGATAAAAACCCTGGACGCTCTCAACAAAATTGTTTGCGTGCATCCGAAATTATTTGAACACTCTCTCTACCACTATTGTAGGGCATCTGTAGCTTCTCGATGCTCTCAGGAAGACCCTATGTGTGCATCCGAGGTGAAACGTACCAGATCAACTCAAAAAACCTTAGATGCCCTCTTCCAGTTACTATGTGTATGTCCGAGATGGCCTGGACGCTCTCAGGACTACTCTATGCGAGCGTTCGGGGACCGACACCTTCAGATATGCCTCTGAACCCTTGGACACTCCCTTAAGCCCTTGTACCAACATCTAGGGCTCTCTAGATGCTCCCATAAGCATTTTTTCCTACATCCATGGACTAAAATTCCCAGTTCTGTGCAAGCGTTTGGGGATCAGAAAACCCTAAGTTAGAGAGAATCTTACGCCTATGATTTTTTACCTTTGTACGAACTCTTTCCTTCGAACCTGTGTGAACCAAGACAAAAGAAAATAATAGAAGATGACTTGGTCAATGTGTTGAAATGAGCTTGAGGTCACTTCTATTTATAGTATTTTCTGAGGGTTCAATTGGGGTTAAGGTCAACCTAAGAAGTTACCCATGTGGCTAGGGCTGACCCATTCCATAAATTATGCATGTATGAAAAAAATAATTCAAAACTTAACTTCCACTTGACCAAATTGGGTGATTTATAGGTTTATTTTAGTCCTCCCAAAAGCAATTTAATGCAAGCATCATATTGGTCATCTAAGATGTCCATTGTGGAATTTGACCCTAGTGGAATTAAATCCCATGGTCTCATGCATAGAACTAGGTGAAAAAGACTATAGGCACTCCCTTATAGGCATCATGCACGTGACTAGAGGGTTTCAGTGGAAATTAAGTAGTGTTGTGATAGTGTCTGGGAGATCATTGCACTAGAAAAAGAGGTTTAATTCTTGGTCTGGGCACCTAGAAGGGTGGTTTAATCCTTGGGGGTCCTATAACACCTAATAGGGAAGCCATTAAGGGTTTTGGTTTGTTGAGTCCACTTCCTTAAGTTGATCTAGGAGGTTGAATGATAACATAGTAACTCTTCATCACATGTTTACCCAATTAGGATGGTAACTTGGGTAATTGTGGGAGGAGGGTGTTACATGGTTCCAATCACATTTTTTTTCGTTAGGTCTTTGTACATACCCCCATGTCTCATTCTTCTAAATTTGATCTAGTTCCTTTGTTGATGATGCTGGAAATTCCTCCAGCAGTTAGGGTGTCTCCCTAGTGTGATATCCCAAATAGACTTCACATCATTTGAGATAAGAGACTCATCTAATTTCCGGCCTTGATTACCAAAATGTGTATTTTTTATCTTGGATATTAAATGCAAATATACATGTGTGAGAATAATGTAAAATGCCAAAAGAATGAGGACAAAATCAACCCTCAATTGATAGCTTACAAAACATGATACACGAAAACAACAACACATTGAGAAATAGTATATCTTAAAAAAGAATTATATAGTTAAAACTAACTAAGGCCTTGACAAGAAAGAAAGTACTAGAAACCAACTACGAATTAGTTCACAATTACTTACTAGCATTTGCGTGAAAACTAGAGTAAAGACTTGAAGCAAACATTCAAGCTACACACAAAAAATTAGTTCATTGACATGTAACCAATATGTAAACATGCATGCATACATGATTGGAATACTGGTTAGCTTATATAACTAATAGAGGAATGCACGAGAATCAATGCATGAAGTGAAAAGCTTCTCATTAATACTACTACCCATTCAAATACATGTACCATGAGCTCTTCAAAACCAAAGAGTGGGATGAGATAATCTCAAACAATATCTAGATAGAAACTCTAGCCTCACAATCACTCAGCCTACAAGTTACCAAGAGGAGAATTCTTTTAGCTCCTTGAGTGCAAAGCAACTATCTAATTACTAGCCTAGCCTAAATGCTAAAAGTCCCTTTGAATGGGGCACGAGGGTGCATTTATAGGAGTGGGATGACTTTTCACCTTCCTCATGAAATTTCAATGCCCTATGACTCTTCAACTTCTCTAGGATCATTTAGACTTTCTCATGACCAATGTTGTTCCTTTTGGCCTTTTCCATTGTTTTAATATTTTTCATTTATGATAAAATAATATATTTACAATATAACATAATAAAATGAGATTCAATAGATTTTGACATAGTAGTTTTGTAGAAAGCTATAGCACCTTAGGAAAGTTTTTGATATCTTCATTATGCCTAAGGGTCATCTTGGTGCCGAGTTTACTATTCAATAGTTGTCACCAATTGAGATCACATGTTTATCTAGAAATTATCCTGACCTCTTCAACCTTGTGAGCACAGAACCAATGATTAGGATGTTGGATTAAAACAATTCTATTTAACAAAAGAACACACTTGCAATAGTTACTCTTCCATGAGCTTTCCCAATATAATTAATCTTGAGAGACATCAAAGATTTCACAACCCTGAAGTAAGAGTTTGATCTTGAGGTTGGAGTTGATCAATTAATTGTATGAAATTATCCTCTTTTGTATTTCCTTGTTTTCCTTTAATTACTGTGAACATCTTGGAGTGATATTCCTATCACTTAATTTTTATGTCTCCCAATGATCATTATTATACAATTTTCAATACTTCCATGGCATGGATAAGATTTTCGTCAACCATGTTGATCTGAATCATTGGAGGAATGAGATTTAAATATTGACACAAGAATAAAAAACTAAAACTTCCCAACAGGTCACCCGTACCAGTACTAGTTTGGCCTTGACGTGCTCAACTCAAATTTCTCATGATATTTAATGCATTAACATCATTGTGATCCAAGTTGTTTAATAAATGAAACTTGAGGAATGACAAAGGAATATGTCACTATGCTTAAGATAAATATTGGAGAACAATAGTATAATAAGAACTCAGTATAATAAGAACTAAGAATCTGACATGACACGCAAAATAGATATTGTATGCAAAATTATATTAATAACTCAATGCATAGGAGAAATACTACAAAAAAACAACGCGAAAGGAACTCAAATATTTATTGAAATGTGTAGTATACCATGAGACTATATTATGAGAAAAAGGATGATTTACTCCATGGTGAAGTTCCATATTTATATTTTTACGGGTATCTTTCATCGAGATTCATGCCTCCTATTACATTTCAAATACCATGGGTAAATACCATGGTTTACAAAATCCATGGGTGGATACCTTGGGAAAAATATGATAAATTATGACACCATAGGTAAATATAATAAATTATGACACCATAGGTAAATATAATAAATTATGATACCATGGGTAAATACCATGGTTTACAAAATCCATGGGTGAATACCATGGGTGAGTATCATAATTACGATGGTAAAATTGAAATCATTATGTGATTAGATCCTCACTTTAATATTATGATTTATTTTGTTTATTATCATGCTGCAAAGGAAATTCTGTAAGTATTTCCAATGACACTTGCATATGTGTTTGGATTTCTTGTGAGTATCATAAAATATCATAGTGCTGCATGTAATTTTTAAAATCTTTACTGGGTGGATTCTCTGAGAAAATGTGATTGGAGGTATCTGTTTTCTTTGAGTTTTCCCCGAGTTTCCAAGGTCCTAAGTGACCCCTTGCCCCCTTTGTGCTGGCTAGATGGCCCATGGGAATTGAGCATACCCCTTGAGTAATGAAAACATGGAAAAGCCAATAACATCAACCCCTCTGAGAAAATGTGATTGGAGGTATCTGTTTTCTTTGAGTTTTCCCCGAGTTTCCAAGGTCCTAAGTGACCCCTTGCCCCCTTTGTGCTGGCTAGATGGCCCATGGGAATTGAGCATACCCCTTGAGTAATGAAAACATGGAAAAGCCAATAACATCAACCCCTCTTTCCAAAATCCAAACCATGCAACCCCCTGTTGAATTTGAGAAAAGGCACAAACATATTATTGAGTGCAATATCGTACAAAATTGTTCATGTGGAAATTCCCACCTTGGTGGGGCCAATAATGTCATCTCCCCCTTTACCAACCAGGCAAGTCCCAGTTGACTTGGAGAAAAGGCATACACATATTCAGAAGTGCAATATGATACAAAATTAGTAGTGTGGCCATTAAGTTTAGATTTTATTTGTCAAAGATAACATATGCACTGGGTTCTTGACTGAAAAATTCAGAGATTTAGCCCAGCCATGCAGGTACAAACATAAGCCATGTGTCTTTCACCATCCTAAAATCTTATTAATATTTATTAAAGAAATGCATGATAGAGACAATAACGACGTAGATTAGAGAAAGCAGGTTGACTTAGCATGCTCCTTCTTCAATTCCTCTTTCAAGTCTTTGGTGGCATTCAGATTCTAGGTGAAATGAAATTTCTCACTACCTTCATGGCCATGAGCTCATGTTCCACACCCTACAGTTTTTTATCCAAGTTGGTTTGTTGTTGCCCTTCCACCAAATCCTCTGCCCACTAGTCTCATATTTTCTTATGTTGCTCGTGTTGTGCTACTAACCATTTTTCTAGAATTTCATTAGTCATTAGTTGTATCACTCTTACAAATTTTTTTCTGCAGTCTATCCCTTGTTCACTAAATAGTTTTATGCATCAGATGTTCTTTGCTACTAATCTTGGGTTTTGAATTTTCAGATGGCGTACTTCATCTACCTTTTCTACATATCGAAAAGTTTTGAGATCATGGGCATGATGAGATTATTGTGCATCCTGGACCTTTCTAATTTGGATTGCAGTCCTTTTTCCTTGAATAAGCTTGGATATTCCTGTTCTCCATTTTTTTCTTTAGGAATTTCTAGATAAATTTAATTTCAATAGAATACCTAAAAAATTCTTAGCATCTCAAATATTTAAATGGACTAGTTATGGATTGAGTTTTTTGTTTCCAGACAATAATGGTCTTAAAGTGAAATGTTCATCAAATCAATATTCTTCATGTGTATTACCATATTTCTAGAGCTACTATTTGGTGTATCATTTCCCATCATGCACCGGGAGGGGATGGTAATTTCTCAACACTTTCCACTATCACCATTCAATATTTTTCTCTTGATTTTTGTTGATAGATGATTATGTTTCATTTAAAGACTCCAACTATTGTTAACTGATTTAATAAAAATGACACCCTACTATTTCATGGCATGAAACATACCACCCTCTTGGGGGAATTGAATCTAGTGGGACGAATGTCATTACACCCTCTTTACAAGCTAGTAAAACCTTTAGCGACCATTTTTTTTTTATAGATACAAAACCAATATTGTTTTAGCTTCCTTTAACTTATGGTTTTCATTTTGGCCTGTGTTGCATACTTCTATGCAACAATGAACTCAACAATTCATATAATTATGTACTTCTATTATTTGCTTTCCTTAGTTCTAAGGCACAGAGAGAAACTACGAAGAAAATCCCTCTTTTGGTGAAAGTAAGTTCTAAAATGTAAAATTTTTTCTATTACTTTTTTGAATAACTAACAATAGTCTTGTAAGAGTTATGGAAATCAACTTATTGTCAGCCAATTTTTAATGGAAGATCATAAGTCAGTCTAACTTGAAATAAAATCGCATCAAAGGTGAACCTGAACTTTGATAAATTTGAAAAAAAATCGGCTGATTTGTATCTATAGTACAACAATTAATAATATTTTTGTAAATATCCAAAGTGATCCAGCACTTCAACCACCTACTCTTGTAGATCCTCCACTGTAGGCACTGTAAGATGTGATAAAATATATGGAGATCCTAACTGCAAGCATACTTAAAATGAAAGCGCAGAAAATAATGTAAGATGAGCAACTCGGATATCTAAAACCTCAACTTAGCTAAGACATACATACAAAATACGATGTAGAGTGCTTATATAAATAACTTCCAATTCTAATAAGGAAAAAGTGCCAATGCAAACTTCAGGTCCAAGTGCATATATGTGATACACACAGAAGCTATGGAACAATAATGAAGAGGCTTTTGGGAAAAAATAATAAACCTGAAAACATCACATATATGTTCCAATCTCACACAATTTTCAATAATTGAATATATAAGTTAGTGAAAAGAGGAAAACAAATATGTTCCATTGACATTGACAGGCATAAAAAACTAAGCAAAGGTCACTTACAATTCAAGGCCACTTCTGGATAAGTTATGAGACTTGGTTTCCCCTGATATGTGCATACAAAGACTAACCCAGGCCCATAACTAGTCTGGAAAACTTACTAAAACAAAAATAACAATCAAGAAGAGAATTAAAAGGTTGATCCACTAGAAAAATGTGCATAAAGACATAATATTACACGATACAATCCTCAAAAGTTTTGGAAATTATGAAATAGCAGTTGTGATTGAATCGAATCTTTATAAGTAAACATATCTAGTACTAAATCCAATTTTGAAATGATTACCCTAGCCTTCAAAGGAAATTCACATGCACTAATGGGATCTGGCAACAAAATATATTTCATCAGATCTAAAATGCAGTGGGGAAGCTATTGGTAACCATATTACAAGTCTTAAATTGTAGCAATTGGCAATAGGTCCTAATAGGATAATTGAAGTATCTACTTCACATATCAACAAAATTTTAGTCCTACTTCCTATTTTCTTTCCATCAGTGAAATTTGATTTGAATCTGACATAATCTATTGTGGCGAAATTCAGTTTTAACTGAAGGGAAATTTAATCAAACTGTCTAATTCTTTCAAAGAAGCGTGTGCATAAGTCATTTTAGCCCAAATCTGAAGCAAATTTTGGTTGAGGAGATCAATTTGTTCAAGAAATATCAAATTTATAAGTTCAATGCCAAAATAAGTTGAAAATCCAAGGCATATCTTAGTTAAAAGGCTATCTGAACATTAAAATAGCATATCCTTGTTTGAGAATACAAATAAATTATTTAAGACTATTTCACCATTGCAATTTCATTTGGATGCTAGCTTTGTTGAAGATGAACCACAATATGCTAAATTCAACAAAATTGACTACACACTTTGCCTTATTTTTAAAGAATAGTATAAGTATGCCATTTTTAAAAACAAAAATATAGCACATTTCAAATTCAAGAAACAAATTTGTAGTAGGGAAAAAATGTCTGCTTTATGCCTCTGGCGCTTTTATTATTTGATAAAAGTAGTCAACAATATATTAATACTAGGAGCAAATTGCCTCTAGAGGCCTGAATTTTTGATCTTAGCTTCTGCTTCAAGACAAGAACTTTGCCTCGCCATAGGTAAAAATTATTTACCTATTTTAAAATTAGTTGGACATAATTTGACTTGATTAAACATCTATCCTGATTAAACGAGTTGCAGTAAAATCCAATAAATGTTCTAATTTGTTAAACGAGTTGTTAGTGGCATTGCTCTCCCCTCTCTAAATGGAGGGTCACTTGTGCTTTACACCTCATTGAAGAAAATGTCTTCAGTAATTTTGGAAGATGATAAGAATGTTTGCAACTTAATTTTCATTTGAGGTAAGCTAAAAAATTTCAAAAATCCTAATCCTACTTCGCTTCATGACTTCAAAAATATTTTCTGCTTCAAAATGTTCTCTACTTCTACAATTGCTCCTCCCAAATTGTAGAAGTAGAGAAAATTTTGAGGAATTGAAGCTTTTAAAGACATGAAGAAATGTAGTAGGATTGGGATTTATCAGGATTCTTAGTTTATCACAGATGCAATTGAAGTTGCATGCATACTTATCCTCTTCAAACATTATTGAAGACTCTTTCTTCACTGGGGCGCAAAGCACAGGTGATCCACATTCAGAAAAGGGAGAGAAGTGCTTTAGGTTAGTGGTTAAATAGTGTGTGTAAGGGTGGGTTTCCATCCCAGTAGTTAAATGATGGATTCTTGGATACTGAGGTTTAATGGAGTCTGTCTGATTAACAAAAGAAAACTAGGAGCAAATTGCTTATAGAGGCCTGACTTTCTGATCTTAGAAAGCTTCTGCTTCAAGACAAGAACTTTGCCTCACCATAGGTAAATTTTTTTTATACCTATTTTAGAATTATTTGGACATAATTTTACTTGATTAAATATCTATCCCGATTAAACGAGTTGTAGTAAAATCCAATAAATGTTCTAATTGGTTAAACAAGTTCATTGCATTTCTCTCCCCTCTCTGAATGGCAGGTCACTTGTGCTTTGCACCTCACTGAAGAAAATGTCTTCAATAATACTGGAAGATGATAAGAATGTTTGCAACTTCATTTTCATTTGAGGTGAACTAAAAATTTTCAAAAATCCCAATCCTACTTTGCTTGATGACTTCAAAAAGATTTTCTGCTTCAAAATGTTCTCTACTTCTACAATTTCACCTCCCAAATTGTAGAGGCAAAGAAAATTTTGAGGAATTTAAGCTTTTAAAGACATGAAGAAATGCAGTAGGAATTGGATTTATCAGGATTCTAATTTTATCGTATATGCAATTGAAGATGCAGGCATACTTATCCTCTTTAAACATTATTGGAGACTCTTTCTTCGCTGGGGCGTAAAGCACAGGTGATCCACATTCAGAGAAGGGAGAGAAGTGCTTTAGGTTAGTGGTTAAATAGTGTGTGTAAGGATGGGTTTCTGGCCTGATAATTAAGTGATGGATTCTTGGATACTAAGGTTTAATGGAGTCTGTCTGATAAAAAAAAATTCACCAAAAAAAAACAAATATCCTTCATTAAAAAAAAATATAAATATCTTTCATTAAAAAAAAATAGCTACATATGCATTTTTCTAATGTCCCACATTATTCAGAATATATTCATAGAAAATATATCTATTAACATAAAAACAAGAGTTGAAAGGGGCTAGCCCACACTATATCACAATCAAAGAATTTTTGAAAAATACGTCTAACTACATAATCAGAGAGATACAAAATGGATCTAACTAAATAATAAGACAATAGATAAAAGATGTATTTAAGCTCATTTAATTTCCCCCATGGGAAAATGGAGCTCCAAGAATACTTGTATAAGAGAAAGACAAATCTATCAGTGATGTTCTGGAAAAAATCCACAAACTCTCCATTATTAGCGAGTCCTACAATGATGACCTGTACAACAATTCAAAGCCCACCAAGGATGGAACTTGGGTATGCAACAAGCCTTATTAATAAAATTGTTTTTTGAGAATAAAACAATCTCTCATTAGAAATATATGTTTCTAAGGAGAAGATATTTTGAATTGAGGAGTTACTCTACCAGCAATTTTCTTGAAAAAATCCACAAACTCCCCATTATCATCAAGTCCTACAATGATGATTTGTACAAAAATTCAAAACCCACCAAGGATGGACCTTGGGTATGGGTATGCAACAAGCCTCATTAATAACACTATTTCTTTAGAATAAAGCAATCTCTCATTAGAAATATATATGTTTATGAGGCGAAGAGATTTTGAATTGAGGAGTTACTCTGCTTAAATAAGGGTTTATGATTTCCAAAAGTTTTATTGAAGACATACGCAAGGTCGATGATGACAAGTAAGGATACAAACTATTTAAAACACTCAAGTCCCAATCAATAACAAAATCAAAGAACTCCAACAAGTAATTGTCAATCAAAATTCTAATTATATTGTTTATTATCCCAACTATTTCTGACTTATTTGAAAAACTCCATGTTAAAACATTTTAAGTAAGGAGTTATCTCATCAATGTTTTGGCGGTCAAAATTGGCCAACATAGATCAAAACGATTTTTATGAAGTAGCTTAACTTGTAATTTATCTGTGAAGATAAAGTTTACATTGTTTGTATTGTAAAATTTCATGTGATATCCTTAAGAATTTGTTTTCCATCATAGTTCTGCAGTTCATTTCTACTTTGATGAGTTGGTAAGGCTCAAGCATAAGGCATGCCTATTTGCAATACATGCCCATACTCTAGAATAGGACTGAAGGACATGTAATTGACACCTTCCCTGCCTCTAAGGAAAAAGTATCATTATCACTTAGAGAATAAATTTCAAGCACTAGTTAAGAACCCTGTAATCACCTTCCATTCATAATGAAGTCAAACTACCTCGCTGATCAAAGATTCCATAGCCTCAAAATTCGACCAATTGCATGAAACCCTACCTCTTCCAACACTATCATCTAATGATGCCATAAATACCATATCTCTGGAAATCCATGCAATTATAACACAACCAGACCTATAGATCAATTTGACAACAAAAGTGGTTTAATTTTGTTATTCATAATCGTCAGTTTGATGTTTTCAATGCAATACCTACAAATATCCCAAATCAGTTAAGCTGCATAAATAGAAACGAAAATTATTTTAATTCTAGTTGCAGGTTTGATTCTTACCTGAAATGAAAAACTAAACTGAAAGATCAAAATCCTCGGTGTATATTTCTTGATATTCTCAAAGAGTTTGAAGCACCCAAATGAATAATAGCAGACGCAAATAAAGATAGCAACCTTTTTCTTTGTAACTAAATAATACCAGGCGTACTAAATCAAGCTCAACTCACCATTGTGGAGGGGATTATCGTGCTTAGAATGGGGGAAATGCAACATGATGAACTAAATAAGGGTTTATCATACTCAAAACTGGGGCATGGGTTGATCCCTCGAGTTTTTAACATCAATGCTTAGTAGCGCCGTAACGATAGTGATGGAGGGCTGTGGCGAGAGAACAATTCTCGCTGGTTCAACAATGTTCTTGGCAGTGATGGGTTTGAGATCGACAGTTTATAAGAATACAATCGTCTAACATTGATGGGTCGAAGCTACAGTGGGAGAGGAGTTCATGGAAGAGGGCATCTTGATTTGTAAAGGTGTCCTCAAATTGAAACTACCCGACATCTTTGAAACCCTCTAGTTCGTGGAAGAGTGCATACTAATCTATAGAGGTGCCCTCAAATCGAAACTACCCAACATATCTGAAACCCTCTAGAGCTTCGTTCTACTTTGGTGAATATGGTATGAGTGGTGGTTCTCCACTTTTAGTTGTAAGGAAAGAGTATCCTGATCTGCAAAGGTGCCCTACAATCGAAATAGGTAGATCCTTGAGAATGCTACCCTAATATAGGTCAGTGCTAGAGGATGCAAGAAAGCAATGACATGTATCATCCATAACCATTTGCAAGAGTATTTTGCAAATTCGTTTGTGCTATTGGTAACTAGATATATAGGAAATTTGGAATCCTGGGAGCGAGTCACAACTACCACTTATCAACGCAATTTAAATCTCAAATCAATGGGTGAGAATGATCTAATTATCTAACAAAGGATTGAATGGAACATATTAGGACATGAAGGAAATTGAGAGACTTATTTTCAAAGGGAAATTCTTTATGGCATAATTATTAAAAACAATAATTATTTTCCACTTGGATCAATCCTTCCCCCTTAAGAAGAAATGGTCCCCATTACGTAAATTTCCCTCTGGGGAAGCGTTTATTGAATATGAGCATAACTGTGGGTTTGTGCATGACCCAAAACCAAGGGTTGTTGAAGACAAGGGTTTTGTGTGGTTGACCCATAACCATGGGTTTGTGGATGACCCTTAACCATGATGAAATAAGATCCGAGGATAGAGATACCCTATAATGATTGTGGGCCAAATGTGATGTTGACATTGTGCAACCTAGAAAATGGACTCTGGGGACAAGGATTTTGTGTGGTTGACCCATAATCATGATTAACAAAGATCCAAGGATAGAAATACCCTATAATGCTTGTGGGTCAACTTTGATGCTGACAGTGTGCATCCTAGCAAATGGACTTCAATGGCAAGGGTTTTGTGTGGCTGATCCATAATCGTGCTGAGATAGTTTGCTTATCGATCTACTCAGTAGAGAATTGGTGGCTTATATTTGTAAATTCTCACTATCTAATGACATGTTGTAAAGGCTTCCATCATCTCACTTCTCTGTCATGTAAGTGCTTCCTCAAGAAACAATTTGACAAGATCTCCTACTCTGTCATTTTTCTTTTCGTTTGCCATGTGAGGTTGTCAAGATTAGTGAGGATGATCTTGCAAAGGCTGCAATAGTTCAAGTCTGAGCTCCTTGTATCGTGACCTCATTGGGGACATGCACAAAAAAATAGACAAGGGCAGCCCTGCTTTGATACCACTGATCTAGAGCGTTGGAGGAATGAGACTTAAATTTTGATACAAGAAAAAAAAATTAAAACTTCCCAGTAAGTCACCCATCCTATTACTATTCTAGCCTAGACATGCTCAGCTGCAAATTTCTCATGAGATCTTATGCATTAATGTCATTGTGATCCAATTTTTTTAATAAAGGAAACTTCACAAATGACAAAGGAATATGTCACAATGTTTAAGAGAAATATTGCAGAACAATAGTATAATAAGAACTTAAAATATGGCATGATGCGTAAAAGAGATATTGTGTAAAAACATTGTCATAAAAACTCAATGAGTAAGAGAAGTATTTTAGAAAAATAACACAAAAGGAACTCAAATATTTATTGAAATGGGTAATATACCATGAGACTACATTTACTCCATAGTGAAGTTTCATATTTATACTTCTTATGGGTATCTTTCAATGAGAGTCACACCTCGTTACATTTCAAATACAATGGTTTACAAAATCCATGGATGAATACCATAGGAAAATATAATAAATTAGAACACCATGGGTAAATATAATAAATTATGATACCATGGATAAATACCTTGATTTACAAAATCCATGAGTGAATACCTTGGGTGAGTATCATAATTACAATGGTAAAATTAAAATCATTGTACCATTAAATTTTCACTCTAATATTATGATTTATTTTGTTTATTATGATGCATTATTCATGGTTTTAACAACCATAAACAAAAAGTTAATTATTAACTGTAGTAATTATTTTCCAACTGAATCATAAACATGTCTAATTTTCAGAATATTCTACATCATATTGTTGAAAATAACAACAAGAAATACTAAATATTGAAGTGCTAAAAATAGCATTGCTATAAATAGCATTTCAGGATACATTTCAATTTTAGTTAGTCTCTGAACTAAAATTGAGAATTAAAATTCGAGTTTGATCTTAGCAGTTGTTTGAAAAATAAATAATTAATTCATCTTGAGTTAATTAGTTGGAGAAAATCAAACATGAAGTCTATGTGAAGACATGCAACAATT
>APFE031011209.1:19488-36767 GCA_000404065.3 Pinus taeda
TGCTCTCCTCGGTCTTCCTAAGAGCTAGCATAGCTACCAAGACTCAGTAAATGGAAGAGAGAAATTGCCAGATTGGGAATGACTTTGGTCGGATTTGATGCAGGAGGAGATAAGGAGAAGCACTAGAGATGGATCTTCATCAAATCAAGATGACGAAAAAAATCTAGCCTTAGCAAGTAAGGCGAGGAAAGGGAAAGGGAAGGCATCCCATTCCAAATTGAGTTCTTCCCATGGTGGGAAGAAGATTGACAAATTGAAAGTGAGATTCTTTCATTGTCATGAGGTGGGCCATTATGCTACGAATTGTCCACATAAGAAATCCAAGAAGGGATCCTCAAAGGGATCAAATGGTGAGGCACTGGCCTCATAGTTTGAATTTGGATTTCACCCTCATCGCATGCATGGTTTCATCGATGGTGGGTCGTGTTTGGTACCTGGACAGTGGAGCCTCATTCCACATGACCGACGACAAGATTATTTTCAGTACCTTGGAGGAGAAGGACCTCCAGATGCACATAGAGATGGGTGATGATGGAAAGTACCATGTTTTAGGTGAAGGTATGGTTGTGTTTTAGAGGGAGCATGGAGCTCCTCTCACCCTGACTAATGTAAAGTATGTGCCTGGACTGAAGAAGAACTTTGTGTCCATTGCTATGTTGGAGGACAAAGGCTATGATGTAGTCTTTAGTAAAGGAAAGGCATTCCCGAGGCATATCGGCACTGGACATACCAAGATGATTGGGATTTGAGTAAAGAATATCTACAAGCTAGAGGTAGATGATTGTGTTGCATTGAGTTCCAAAGCAGAGTTGGTGTAGAGCCAAGATATTGGTGAGTTGTGGCATAGAAGATTGGGCCACTTGCACCATGGGGCCTTGAAGATCATGTAGGAAATTTCTATTGGACTTCCCAAGGGAAAACTGGAACAAATGGATACATGCAAAGGTTGTACCTTGGGTAAGTATGCAAAATCTTCCTTTTAGGATCGAGACAGTAGAGTTGGAGCAATCTTGGGGCGAGTTCATACAGATGTGTGTGGACCATTCTCTATAGCCTCCATAGGTAAACAAAGATACTATGTTATTTTTATTGATGATTTTTCTCATAGATGTTGGATCTACTTCATGTAGAAGAAGGATCAAACCTTCTCAAGGTTTTGTGAGTTCAACGCCTTGGTTGAGAAAGAATCTGGAAAGAAAATAAGGTCCTTGCAAAGTAACAATGGTGGAGAGTATGTATCTTAACAGTTTAAGGACTTCTGTGTAGCAGAAGGAATTAAACGGGAGTTGACAACACCCCATAACCCACAACAGAATGGGGTGGTCGAAAAGAAGAATAGATCGATTGTGGAGGTAGCTTGGGCGATGTTGCATGACCAAATCCTACCACTTCATTTGTGGGCTAAGGCATGCATTACAACAATATACTTGCAGAATAGAATCTCACATCGTATATTGAGAATGAAGACACCAGTGGAGGCCTTTTCGGGAAGAGACCAGATGTGAGTCACTTCAGGATCTTTGGATGATTGGTTTATTGCCATGTGACCAAAGATGCTTGGAAGAAGCTAGAGCCAACAACTGAGTTGGGGATGCTTGTGGGGTACACTGATACACCCCACAACTATCGGGTGTTTTTGCCTACCAGTCAGAGGATAGTGGTACACAAAGATCTGAAGTTCGATGAGCAGAAATCCATGCGAGTATCCCTTGAGAGGGAGCTCAAGTTGCATGCAGAGGAGGAACTTTTGGTTCCTAAGGAGGAGGAGCCTTAGACTGATGTGGAGTAGCTACATGCGGAGGATCCAGGAGTGGAGACATCCACTCATGCAGAGTCTTCCAGAGATGGGTGGAAACGCTCAAGGGAAGATGATAGATTGGTGATGGATGCGAGAGAGAATGTGGGACAGCCATCCTCTCAGTGCAAACAAAGGAGATCATCCGAGTAGTGCATGGTTACATGGCCCTGGTTAGGAGTGTGTAGAGACCGAACCTTCTTCCTTTGAGAAAGTAGTGCAGCAACCAGCCTGGGTTGATGTTATGGTGGAGGAGTATGACTCCATTGTTCGGAACATGTTTGGGATGCTGTCCCAAGACCGAAGGACAAGTCAGTGGTGAGTTCCCGATGGCTTTACAAGGTAAAACAAGCAACTGATGGGAGTGTTGAGAAACATAAGGCAAGGATTGTTTCCCATGGTTTCTCACAGGTCGAGGGGATCGACTATGATGAGAATTTTTCTCTTGTAGCAAGGTACTCATCTATCAGATTGATGTTGGCGCTATTAGCGCAGATGGGTTGGAAGATCCATCAGATGGATGTGAAGACCACGTCCTCAATGGCAAGATTGACGAAGAGGTGTACATAGAGCAGCCAAAAGGATTTGAGACCTTCGATCATTAGTCGCATGTGTGTTGAGTCAAGAGAGCTTTGTACGGGCTGAAGCAAGCACCTCATGCTTGGTACACCAGGATCGACAACTATTTCACTGGGTTGGGCTTCACAAAGATTGAAGTGGATGCAAACCTTTACCACATCATGGTAGAAGGTAAGCCATTGATCATTGTTGTTTATGTTGATGATCTGATATTGATAGGTGATGATCAGTTGATCAAGTCTTGCAAGGATGACCTTGCAAGAGAGTTTGAGATGAAAGACATGGGTCTTATGCACTACTTTCTAGGCATGGAAGTGTGGCAAAAGAATGGGGAAGTGTTTGTGTCTCAAGGAAAGTATGACAATGAGATACTCAGGCAATTCCACATGGAGAAGTGCAAGCCCATGCAAACTCCTCTAGTTGGTAACTGGAGGAAGGAGGATGCTACTTCAGGTGAGATAGTAGTTGCTACTATTCATCAACAACTTGTGGGTTCATTGATTTTTAGTGAACACACGACCAAATTTATGCTTTGCGGTGAACCAGCTGAGTCAATCTATGATTCAGTGTACCAAGATGTTTTGGAAGGCAGCGAAGCATGTGCTGAGATACCTCAAAGGCACATCTTAGTATGGATTATGGTATAGAAGAACAGAGGGAGTGAAGATTCAAGGCTTCACAAATGTAGATTGGGCAAGGAGTCCATCAGATCAGAAGAGCACTTTAGGAGGAATTTTCAACCTTGGTTCAACTGTAGTTTCTTGGTACAACAGGAAATAGAGGTTAGTTGCACTTAGCTCAACGGAGGGTGAATACATGGCTTCTAGTCAGGCAGCATGTGAGGCCATTTGGATGCGGAAAATTCTAGCTGGATTGTTTGGTGAGAGGATGGATCCAACTGTGATCTATTGCAATAATCAAAATTGTATCAAACTCTATGAGAATCCAGTATTTTGTGACAGGTCCAAATACATCGATATCTGGTATCATCATCTTCGAGACTTTGTGGTGAAGAGGATCATGTTGTTGCTGTATGTTTCGACCAAGGAATAGGATGCAGATATTTTGACTAAGGCATTGTCAAAATGCAATTTCGAGTTCCATAGAGACAGGATTGGGGTGACAGATAATCCCTTTCTTGTTGAGAGGGAGTGTTGAAAGTAGCAACAAGAAATTCTAAATATAGAAGTGCTAAAAATAGAAGTGCTATAAATAGCATTTCAAGATACATTCCAATTTTAGTTAGTCCCTGAACTAAAATTGAGAATTAAAATTCGAATTTTATCTTAGCAGCTATTTGAAAAATAATTAATTAATTCATCTTGAGTTAATTAGTTGGAGAAAATCAAACATGAAGTCTATGTGAAGACATGCAACAATTTTCCCTTTGATTGAGGAAGTTATCCCTTGATTAAGGAGATAAGGATGAGTTGTACCTTGAGTTGTAATTAGTTAGCTCAGTAACTAAGTTAAGTCCAGTTAGATTAGTTCCAATAGTTTGTGGAATTGATTATGAGTTCAGTTAGTTAATGCATGCATGCATGTAACTACTATACTTCAGATAACTGAATATTCTCTCATAAATAACTCATGCATGTCAGTTCAGTCAAAGGTCCAGTTGAGATTAGATGATGGGACAATGTATTATCAGTTGCAGGAATATTCCATTGAGGGTATCTCTTACATGCAGAAGGAATTCATTCCTTGGAGATTGCATAGTTACTTCTAAGTTTGGTGAGTTGTGTGAGAGGTGATTTCACATAGGTGGAAGCCAGAGGACCCAAGAGAAACTGCACAAGGAAATAGGAGGCTTGGAGGACTAAGGGAAGGCATATGTTGTGTCTATTCAGTCTGTGAGTAAAATTGAGGGATTGTACTGAGAGCTGGGTAGCTTGAGAGCTAAAGCTTTGTGTAATCCGAACATATTTCCACTTGTATGATAATACAAATAGTGGGGTTTTTAGCTGAGGCTTTCCCCAGAGTATTCTTCTATGTTCATGTGTGATTGATTTCTCATTCTCTGTTATATGTTCTCTATTTGATCTTGTTCAAAATCGATTAAGCTTCCACAAGTTTGTTTGTAAAAGTAGATCAAGTATTTTGCTTTAGTATATTGCATTATCAAGTGATCTACAGTGGGAAATTCTACACATATTCCTCTTTGATGGCCCCACAACTCAATTTCATTAGCATTCCTCTTTGTTTCCTGGTGTAATAGCAATGCATGTTATTTTAGCGCAATGTATTCATCTTGGCTCTTTGACTTCTCATCACATTCTCATACTTTTCACATACATTATTATTCTTCCATCCCACATGCATTTCATTGTTGTAACTCTCCCATCACATGCTTGCAATATGCGTTTCTTTGTTGTGTTTTGAGATTTTTTTTTTTTTTTTTTTTTTTTACGACTCGGTGAATCAATAACTGTTTAGACTAATCTAAAGGAAACTTAGGATCAACTCTCATTGCTGCATCTAACAACTTGCAATCTAGATATACTAAATCTTATGATTTAGCAAAAAACAGAAACTCGCAGATAAAGAGAAAGATTATATTATCATTGCATGTGTATAAATTTGTTACGATATTATTGTATCCCTTTATAACCTTCCAACATTGCCTTTACACAACAATATGCGATGCGTGCATGTGTTTTAAATAGTTTATCCCATTGGACAATTATGACACTTATCGTTGTGCTTCATCATAATTTTAACCACACAGATTTCATACTGCTTTAGCTTTCAACCCTTATTATTACTTTCATTGCATCGTTCACATCATGAAGTTAATATATCGACTTTGCATGCATTAAGATAATCAATCATTTCTTCCAACATCTATTAATAGTCTTTCAATGCATTGTTTGTAATATATTCCAATGTGCATTTGTTAACATATATGACCTTTGACCATTTCCATTTCCCCAATGTCCTTTTCCTTGATGGAAGATGAATTGACACCATACATGCCACTAGCAATAAGAGTAGCAAAGCTGGTCATTCTAAGCTGCGCTAGTGCTCCAACAACTTTCTTCACATTGTCACAACTCAATTATATTTCCTTTCGTGTCCATGACTAGTATGATTGTGATCCTTGACTACAACTTGCGTAATAATATTAATCTCTTGGACTTGCACTCCAATACGTTGGATGATCAAGATACATCCTAGATTACATGCACTTATCGCATGCGTTAGATATTATTTCAACTTTTATCACAATGTTTTAATGTAACCTTCATACTTGCATGCGTGTTCAACATAGTACTCATCTTGGTATTTGCCAGAGTGTTACTACGCTCTTTTTGTGGCCTTATCACAATGATTTCATTTAGCGAGAACCTTCAATCATAACACCTTACCCTCCATTGTTTGCACCCGTTAGCCTTTATCACATGGCATTGACAAAACCTTTTATGATATGCACTCATCACATTTTCATGTGGGTACAATTAGAACAACAATTTGAAGGATTTTAATCGATCACTCCTTTCACATTTGATATACCATCGATGTAAAATATTTGATAATCACATATGGTCTCTTACATCTTTCTACGTAACTTGGAATTTCTAAAAATACACGCACATGCTCATGCAATAAAGAGAAATGATCTCCTCTATGCGCTAAGCAGAAACTTAAAAAGATGGGCGAGCAACATATGCGTGATAATAAATAACAAAAGGTTCATGCTTTATAAGAAATAGAGATTTAGTGCCTGCACTATTATAATAATGATAATTGCAACTAAAAAAAATATTTGTTTACCTTTTTTCTAGAGTCAACGGGCTACAACAATTAGTTAGGCAACTTACTAGTGAGTCAATATTATAAGATGTTGTAAAAGCTTTGAAGTTGAATTTTCCTACGATAAAAAAAATTATTTCTTGACTTTGGCATTCAAATAAAGGACATGTGCATGTTTCATTTAACCCATAAATGGTGCATGGAACCACCTTTTACAACCTTTAATTTATATGGGTGCGAGGAGTCATATATCATAGAGTGAGTGGCTTTCATCGCACCAAGCTATCGAGGGACTATTTTTTTTTTTTCGCGAAAGAAGAATGTGAGATTACCTTGTTTAGGAGAAGTATCAGTACAATGTCATTAAAGGAATGACCTATATCATATTGTGTTATAGAAGAAGTAAATTTCTTGGTACTATATTGTTTAACTGTGAGATAAGTAGATCTTGATAAAGTAAAGAACAATATTTCAAATACATTAAGGTCCACGTCAAATCATAAATTCAACAATATTTTAAATACATTAATATCCACGTCAAATCACAAATCACAAATTCAATGCAGGTTAATATTAAGGAAAGAACACAAATGATGCAAGAGCATTCAGCTCAAGAAAAATCATTGTATTTTAGTAGACATAGGGGGTCTTGTGTTTCCAAGGAAGTTGGTTTTATAAGTGTTGAATTAATGTAATTATTAAGGTTTTGAGTGATTTTAATGAGAGAAGCTAGAATAGGGATTTAATTAAGAATAGTGAGGCATATTTGTAAATGTTCTCGAATGTAGGTGAACATGAGAGTTTTAGGATAGTTGAGAGACTGAGAGGTTTAAGAATTAATTGTAAAACATAGATTAGGAGTTAGTTCATGATTTTTTGGATTAGAGAGTATCCTTAGAGATAAGGAAGAGATTTTAGGGTTTTTTCGAGAGGGTTATCGATCTAAACCAGGAATTGGTTATAGAATCCTTTTGTATAAATGTAAGCCAAAAAGGCAGAGAAAAGAGTTAGCTAGCTAGTTGGGAGTTAGAGTGTGAAGAGTTTGATTGTAAGCCTATGGGTAGAATGTGAAATTGAGGCCATTGATATTGGAAATCAGGTTTGAGATAGTTCCTATAAATATCTAGTTATTAATACAAACAACTCAATTATGAGTTTGTGTGTGTGTGTGGAGTAATCAGTTATAATTTTTGTATGATCTTGAGTATTCTGTGTAATAGAGGTTGCAGGCGGAATTCAAGAAAAACGCGAAGAAGAAGAATGATACGAAGGATCACAATGGATTGCTTGAATCCATTGAAGGATCAAAGGAAAGTTCTGGAATGACTGTATTAAAGAGCACACAGATTTAAGCTCAGGAGAGAGTTATGTGGTAGAACAACGGAAGGAATAGAACCCTGAAGAAAACCGAAACCATAGAAAACATTGAAGAAATGGAAATAAAAACCAAGTGAAGAGAAGAACTAAGAAGTGAAATGTTGAGGCATAGGAGTCATTGGATCTATACGATCAATGAATAGGATGGTTCGTGATGAGCAGCCGGGATTAAATCGCAGAGAATGGAGCCAAGAAATGAATGGTGGAGAATCGCCAATTAGAATCACATCACAACATATCATAGGAGTGAATGAACCTCAACCTTGAGTGATTTGTGATTGCGATGAGCGATATCATTATTGACAGTTGGATCAAGTTTTTTGATCAATGGTAGAGGATCATTGGTAAACCCCACATTTTAATATTTCTTTTGAATGAATTAATATTAGGCCTCAAGAAAGTGTGACATGCGATGTCCGATGCGATCAACGATTAGTCTACATCATAATATTCATGGTGGATGTACCTTGGCCCTAAACAACTGCGATATGCGGTGTTGAACAGACCGATAATTTTTGCAATGTACGATGTAAGAGTGGACCCGAGAAGGTTATGGACATGGTTTATGTTATTGAGTCTAGTTTTGTTTATCGCATATCAGATGCGAAAGGAGGAATGCATGTTGGTGTGATCCGTGATATTGTGACAACCAATGGATTTGACGGAGTGAAATCAATGGTGGGGAATGAATGGAATAAGGTGGAGTGTCAAAGTATGTACAAAGGTTGTAGTACAGTGGAAAGAGTAATCGAATCCCATAGATCAAGAATTCTGAATGCCAAGTTCTAAGAATCTTTGAATCTCATGATAGAGATAAATGAAGCATTGGTAAATGTGCAAAGGCTGAGGAAATGCGAAAAGGTATGGTTATGTATGCTTTGTGGAATATTTATATTATAAAAGAATTAAAATAAAAATAAAGCGCGATAGAAGGTTTATGGTTTAAGTCCATGTATAACCATAGTCATAGAGTGGGGTTTGGCTATATGTGCGGAAATAAGGTTAAGAAGGTTGGTGAGGGTGAATACGTCCCAATGGAAAGGATGGATTAAGGGTAGACTGTGGTTAGTAACAAATTGTTTCCATAGAGATTTATTTAAGGGGGGCTTAAACCTTAATTCCTGAAGGTTTGACTTGGTAGGGAGTCTGAAATTCTTGGGGAAAAATAAGGTTATGCAATTCATATGCATACTGTGGGTATTCGCAGGTCTTTCCTACGTCATTTTGGT
The DNA here is from genome assembly GCA_000404065.3 of Pinus taeda. Taxonomy (NCBI): domain Eukaryota; kingdom Viridiplantae; phylum Streptophyta; class Pinopsida; order Pinales; family Pinaceae; genus Pinus; species Pinus taeda. Next base: position 28,222 of record APFE031011209.1, read on the forward strand.
ATCAGAGCATAATTGTGGTTGAAACAATTGGTATTAAAGCAGAACAATGAAATTCTATGTGAAAGTTTCTTTGAAAAGAATTTAGAATAGAGTTATGTGTAAAGATGTGTATGCAGGAAAGAGAGATTAGATTCTAATCTGACAAACAATACAAACACATGGATAATGTATAGCGGGACTTGCAGATGCAAGAGATAGAGGAAAATCCATTAAAAGTGCAGGAAATGATGGAATAAGATCATGCAGAGATCTTGAAGGTGAGATGGTATGTTTTTGTTTTAATATGATTTGAAGATTGGAGAGTTTTTGGTTTTTATAATGATGTACAAGTAGCAACATAATAAGGTGAGAAGATTGCAGCAACCTGGAGCAAGGAGTGCTCAAGAGAAACTGAGAACAACTTCCAACTACGGTTAGGTAGGAGTTGTTGAGGTAGCTCCACAGTTGCGATTGTGGGTAGAGTTGTCTTAGAGATAACAATTCCAACAAAAGAAGTGTTGGGTAGAATTATTAGTCAGCAAGAGGTTCAAGGAATGAACCAAAGAAATGCTAACAAACTAAGCTCAGAGGAAAGAAGCTTAGTGAGGCATATGTAGCAAGAAGGAGACTTGTTACTACAGAGGTATAGTTGCAACTCACAAAGGTAATTCCACAAAGGATGTGGGTATGTTAAGTAATGAAGGAAGATGGTAAGAGTTTCTAAGTGAAAGAAGAGGTGGTCAGAACCAAGTATTTCATGGTGATTGAAATACAAGAGGATAGTTATGTTCTTAGAAGGTGCAAATGAGTTGAAGCCTAGAAGGAGCAAAGAGAAGTGCTCAAAGGAGGTTCCAGAGATAGAGAACCAAGTGCTTGCCAAAAGACCAAGTATAGAGGAAAGCCTGGTGAGGTAAGTGGTAGCAGGGAGGACTTGCTATTGCAGAGGCTTTAAAGCAGCTCATAGGAGATGAGTGAGGAACTCATAGAGATGGAGAAGAAGATGACTATTGATAGTCATAGTAGAGGTTTTGAGGAAAACTACAATAGAAGAAAGGTGAAGGAGGATGCCAAGGAAAATTGCAAGAGAATGAGTCAAGAGGAATTTGACAAAAATATTGCTGAGATGAAAGAACAACTCGATGTACTAAGAATGATACTAGAGGAAAGCCAGAGACAAGGTTGGGTCTTAAAGAAGAAGCCAGTCAAGTTACAGAGAAGGATAGAGCAGAGGTATGTAAGGTGGCTGATGGAAAAACTCAGAGAAGCTGAGTTGAAAATGGAAGTGTCCATTTGTGAAGAAGAACAGGGTGAAGTTCTAGATGAAGATGAAGACTTGAAGACTGAAACTTTGAGTGAGACCAAAGGGTCACATGATTTTAAATTTGACAATTTCTGTATGTTTGCAGGTGAAACATGTGAAGGACAACAATTCATTGATATTGACATAAAGAAGGAAGAAGATAGGCATAATCTAAATTTTGTTCTAAAAGAAGGAGTAGAGAAGGATATCAAGCAATCAAGTAAAGGACTTGATGAGATTGAGGAGAAGACCATCGAAATATTTATGAGTCATGTAAAGGAATTGGAATAGTAGGAGGAATTGGTGATTGAATCATCAAATGAGATCATGAGGTCTTGTGGTTTTACAACTGACAAGTTGTGCGTGAATGCAGGTATTGTAGAAGACAAACCATTTTATGAAATTGTCTTGAATGAAGCTGAAAGTTGCCAAGTAAAGTATGATGATGACTGCCTTTCGAATGATGATCAAGTTGAGTTATTATAGCAGAAGGAGTTCATAAATTCCATGTTGAGTGGAGGAAATAGCTTCAGTAGGGATGAGACAGTTATGCCTTATGATAATAAATTTGCTATTGGAAAGACCAACGAGGAACTGGTTTTCTTAAATGGCCAAAGGGAGAGTGATGGACAAACATTTAAAACTATCACAGAGATGGAGGATCAGAATTTTATTCTAATCAATAAGGAAGAATCAGTGTCAATAAGAAGTTGTGCTTGTGACAAAGAAGAAGATAGTGAGGATTGTATAGAGCTTTTAGGAGAAATTTCAAGTGAGATGGCAAATTTGTGGCATGAGTTAAGCCTTTTGGAGAAAAGGCTAGAAAACCAAAAAGTAAGTGTTTAGGTTGTAAAATTAGAACTAGATGAGAATGAAGAAGTTCACTATAGTGGACAAGGACAGAAAGACATCATTGAAATAGATGGTGTGGAGGAGAGACTAGCTGACAATCGCATGAATTCTATTGAGCATTCAAAACAACATACTGATGTGTTGATAGAGGAGGAAGAATTAGAGCAGCAAGCTAAATTGTTGCCAAAGGAGGAAAAGGCACAAAAGCCTTATGATTTTTATTTTAACAATTGTTTTATGATTACAGGTTTTGTTGCAGACAATAAGCAGAAATTAGATGTTGCAGAGGAAGATATCTTCAAAGATGTTCAAGAAGCTTGGGTGGAAGCAATATCTACAACAATAACTAAAGTAATATCAAAAGCAATAGTAGAAGCTGAAGTAGAAAAGGCTGAGGAAAGTAATCAACAGTTTAAATACGAATGAACAATGTGCAGTGAGATGCAGAATGTGAATATGCCAAAGTTAGTGGACAACAACAATGACCTAAAGCAGAGAGGAAGAAATAACAGTAAATGGTAGGGTATGGACCAGCCCAAGGATGTGCTAGAAATGGAGATTGATGAACTATGGCAGTTAATGATGAAACAATCCATATGGAGGAGATTGATAGCAGCAAGAAGGAGGATCAATCAGAGTTTGAACCTGATTGACAAGGAGAGGAAGATGAAATAGAAAACAATAGAAATACAGGAGATCATGAATATTTTATCCTTTGGGAGTCTGATGGAGGAGCATTCAGCTCAAGAAAAATCATTTTATTTTAGTAGACATAGGGGGTCTTGTGTTTCCAATGAAGTTGGTTTCCTAAGTGTTGAATTAATGTAATTATTAAGGTTTGAGTGATTTTAATGAGAGAAGCTAGAATTTGGATTTAATTAAGAATAATGAGGCATATTTGTAAATGTTCTCTAATATAGGAGAATATGAGAGATTTAGGATAGTTGAGAGATTGATAGGTTTGAGAATTAATTGTAGAACTTAGGTTAGGAGTTAGTTCACGATTTTGTGGCTTAGAGAGGATCCTTAGATATAAGGAAGAGATTTTAGGATTTTTGTTGAGAGGGTTATGGATCTAAACTAGGAATTGGTTATAGAATCCTTTTTGTATAAATGTAAGCCAAAAAGGCAGATAAAAGAGTTAGCTAGTTAGTTGGGATTTAGAGTGCAAAGAGTTTGATTATAAGCCTATAGGCAGATTTTGAAACAAAGGCCACTAATATTGGAAATCAGGCCTGAGATAGTTCCTGTAAATATCTGGTTATTAATACAAATAACTCAACTCTGAGTTTGTGCGTGTGGAGTAATTTAGTTATAATTTGTGTATGATCTTGAGTACTCTGTGTAACAGAGGTTGTACGCGTAACTCAAGCAGAACACGGAGAAGAAGAATGATATGGAGCATCACAATGGATTGCTTGAATCCATTGAAGGATGAAAGGAAAGTTTAGGAGTGACTGTATTAAAGAGTACGTAGATTTAAGCTCAGGAGAGTGTTGCGCAGTAGAACAATGGAAGGACCAGAACCCTGAAGAAAAAAGGAACCACAGAAAACATTGAAGAAATGGCGAAAAAACCCAAGTGAAGAGAAGAACGAAGAAGTGAAGTGTTGAGGCATAGGATTCGTTGGATCTATATGATCAACAGATGGGATGGTTCGTGATGAGTGGCTAGGATTAAGTCACAGAGAATGGAGCTGAGAAATGATGGTGGAGAATCGCTAATTAGAATTGCATCACAACATATCATAGGAGTGAATGAACCCCGACCTTGAGTGATTTGCGATTGTGATGAGGGACATCATAGCTGACCGTTGGATCAAGTTTTTTGATCACCGGTAAAGGATCACTGATAAACCCTGCATCAAAATATTTCTTTTGAATGGATTAACCTTGGGCCTCAAGAAAGTGCAACGTGCAATTTCTGATGCGATCGATGATTAGTTCACATCGCAATATTCATGGTGGATACGTTGGCCCTAAACAACTGTGATATGCGGTATTGTGATGTGCGGTGCTGAGCGAATTGAGAAGTTTTACGATGTGCAATGTAAGAATGGACTCGAGAAGGTTATGGATGCGGTTTATGTTATTTGGAGTCCTGTTGTGTTTATCACATATCAGATGCGAAAGGAGGAATGCATGTTGGTGTGATCCGCGATTTTGCAACAGCTGATGGATCTGATAGAGTGAAATCAATGGTGGGGAATGAATGGAATAAGGTGGAGCATCAGAGTATGTACAAAGGTTGTAGTACAATGGAAAGAGTAATTGCATCCCGTAGATCAAGGGTTTTGAATGCCAAGTTCTTAAAGATTCTTTGAATCCTACGGTAGCGATAAAGGAAACATTGGTAAATATGCAAAGGCTAAGGAAATGTGAAAAGGTATGGTTATGTATGCTTTGTGGAATATTTCTATTATAAATAAATTACAATAGAAATAAAGCGCGATAAAAGGTTTATGGGTTAAGTCCGTCTATAACCATAGTTATAGAGTGGGATTTGGTTATATGTGCAGCAATAAGGTTAAGAAGGTTTATGAGGGTGAATAAGTCCTGATGGAAAGGATGGATTAAGGGTAGACTGTGGTTAATAACAAATTGTTTCCGCAACGATTTAATTAAGGGGGCCTTAAACCTTAATTCCTGAACGTTTGACTCTATAGGGAGTTTGAAATTCCTGGGGCAAAATAAGATTATGCAGTTCATATGCATACTATGGGTATTCATAGGTCTTTCCCACTTCAACGAATATATTAGTGAAGGAGGGATCCATTATTGCATTGCATATCTTCTTTAAGATTATTATACATTGTAATTATAATGTAATGAGGAAGAAATGGGGACCAAGATAAAGCAAAATGGGCATAGATAATGTACCAAGTGAAAATATGAGTTATCTAACCCTTTGAGATAACTAGGTCATCAAAGGATCAAACCAATCTAAGAGATAGGCATACCCTTTAAAACCTTGCAAAGTTCAAAGGGGGACCTAAAATTTGAGTATTAGATAATTTTTTGGGTTTTAGCAACTACACCATCTTCATTCATTGCCTTAAATCAATGTTCATCTTGATTGGATTGAGCAAATATTTGAGGCATCATCAGGGATAACAAAGCTAAGTTATCATGGTTTGATGTGTTGACAAATCTTCCTTCTCATTTGAACTCATGATTCATTATCTTTAAGAATTTGGCTATCTCGATAATTCTTTTGGACATACATGGATGGGGTTTTTGAATGCAATGACTCGCCTTCTTCATTTCGATTTTCATCTTCCCATGCTTCTTGGTAGATAATTGGTTGTGGTTGGGTTTGAGGTAGTGTTTCATCTATTATTACATCAATGCATTCAACAACCTTTCGATTGCTGTAACATATGTTTCCCCTGCTTCTATATACATATCCAAGAAAAAATCCTTCATCATATCTAGAATCAAATTTCCCTATATTGTTTTCATTTACCTTAATATAAAATTTTCTTCCTAACACTCTAAAATTTATGATAGTGGTTGGTCTACCTTTCCATAGTTCCCAAGGAGTTTTAGTATTTAGTTGTGTACACTGCTTCTCCCCAAAATCTATCTAGTAATTGAGCTTTAACCAACATGGATCTGGCCATCATCTCTTGTACTATTCAATTTTTTCTTTCAACGACTCCATTTTGTTGTGGAGTTTTTGCAATAGTAAATTGTCTTCTAATTTCATGATGTTCACCAAAATCATTGAATTCATTTGAAGTGAACTCTCCTCCTCTATCAGTTGTGAGGCATTTGATTTTTATATCTATTTCATTTTCAACTAAAGCCTTGAAAGTTTTAAATTCCCAAAATCCTATTATTTTTCTCTAAGAAAGGTTAAACCCATGTCATTTTTGTATAATCATTAATGAACAACATAAAATACCTTTCAATGTTTGACTCTTGGCTAGTCGTCTATTTGAATAATTTCTAGATGCCCTGATGAAGAATATTCTTTTGTTTTAAAGAATAATCTTGTTTGTTTTCCATAATGGTATATCTTATAAATGACATTTTGTGGTTTTTAATATCTTTGACATGTCCTTTATCACCTGTGTTTTTGTAGCCTTTACTATATTATCAAAACTGATGTGTCCCAATCTTCTATGCCATAGTCAACTCTTCTCGAGTTTTCCCATATAACATTTTTCTCTTTCTCTTCCATTAATAATGCATACCATAACTCGAAGTTTTGTTGGCCTTTCCCACCAACTTTCCTGTATAAACATTTCTTATTTCACATCTTTTGGAATTGAATGTGAGGTCATGCCCTTGATCACACATTTGATTGACACTTAAGAGATTGTGTTTCAATCCTTCTAAATATAAAACATTTTGAGCCTTCTTTCTTCTATTATCTATGTTTACAATGCCTTTCCCAACTATCTTTACGCATGTGTTGTTACTAAGAATTACCTTGCCTCCATCCTCTTCCTTAATTTTAATAAATTTACTTTGATCTTATGTCATATGTATTGAACATCCACTGTCAATATACCATTTTTTTTCTTGTTTTTGGGCATATAGCATGAGAGTGCACTATTCTTACTTCTCTTATTTTTTCATATTGTTGGAATTCTAAGGGGACATTCTTCCTTTCCCTAGTTTTAAGACATGTTTAGACTGCTTTTGCAATCCCACGCTTTGTGCCCATAGTTGTCGCATACGTAGCAGTCAATGCAATTCAAAGAAGGAGCAAAATAATTGCCTCTTATAATACCACATTCATACGTAACTTTAGATTTTAATTAGAATTTAAAGAATTTCCCGCTTCCATAATTTCTTCTTGGATAAGATGTATAATCAATTTCTTTATGACTAAAATTATTACATGGGTAACAAATTCCATAAAATAAATTTTAGTACCTGGATGTATATGTTAAGCCCCTATAATACTAGTGATTACCTCATTACTATTGTCGTTGTAGCCCTTATTGTTATTATTGTACCCCTAATGTCTCCATATTGTTATTAGTGTGCCCCATAGAAGCCCACTATTTTTATTGTTGTGCCCTTATATTATTATTGTTATGTCGGCTTTGATTATATTGTGATCCCTTAGACTCCTATATATAGAAAGGAGGTTTAGTCATTTGTATCATCCAAGAATTGTTAATTTGTGTAATTTAAAGGAGGTTAACCACTTGAAGAGGTTTATTTTGAAGGTGTTCATCTATGTTTTCTTCTATTTTGTGAGTTGGTTGAATAACATTTGGTATCAGAGCTTTGGATTTTAGGGTTTTGCTACTCCAAATAGGACATCGTGGCATTTTCGCTCTAACTTTATTTCTACGATGTTTCAGAAGCTAAAAAGAAACCCATTTGTGCTGAAATCTCTCTGAACCTCGGGATCAAATTTTAGATCTTTTCTCATTATATTTTCAGAGATATGATCCAAGAAAGTTAGGGTTTTTGTAGGATCCCGAATTATATCTCAAATAGGTGACCTTGGGAAAATTGTCATAATTTTCTCTCTGAGTATTAGATTGAAATTTAGTAAGAAGTTACAAAAATAGAATGAATTGTAGTTTGTTGTGCACCATTTTTAGGTCCGAAGGTTGAAACAATGACACGTGGCACTTCGTACATGTTCTCTCTATCACAAACGTGTATAATCAGGCCATCTTAGGAGATTATACATAACGCTTTATTGGAGAATCCAATTTCAATCAGACCAGTGGCATTGGAAAGAGGACTTAGAGAGCTACCAAAATTTACAATTTCAGACCTTGAAGATCTGAAATTTTAGAGATACATCAGCTTCAATATCAAGCTCCTACAAAGTGAAAAAAGGTGTGTAGTTTTTTTTTTTTTTTTTAATTTTGCATAACTTTGTTTTGAAAAATTAGTTTGAAGGAATTTAAAGTGCATAGTGAATCATAATTATTATTAATTGACGCCCCAAAGAAAGAAAATGGAAACACCTAGTAAGCAACCTGAAAGCTCTAGCAGGACTCATGAAGAAGAGGAAGAAATGCAACATGATATATCAAAATTACGAGACCAAGTGCAACAAAGTTCACTCTCACAAAAAGTAACGAAAGCTAAGATGGATGGTTTAAAGAAAGGAATAGAAGCTAAAATGCATGGTGTGGAAGATAATATGGATGGTTTAAATAAAAGAATGGAAGCTAAGATGAATGACTTGGAAGCTAAGATGGATGGTTTAAAGAAAGGCATGGAAGCTAAGATGGATGGCATGGAAGCTAAGATGAATGACTTGGAAGCTAAGATGGAAGGAAAAATGGAAGAATTGAAGACAAATTTGACAACGTTGCTACAAAACATGGTTACTAATGGTGAAAGGGTAGTAAAGGAAACTCGTGATGAGAACAAAAGAAATGTTAATCATGATTTCATAGACTCTAACGTTGGATTGAAGACCCACCATGTTC
>APFE031011209.1:37085-110391 GCA_000404065.3 Pinus taeda
CATTCCAAAAACAGCATTTAGAACTCATGAGGGTCATTATGAATTTTTGGTCATGCCTTTTGGCCTTACCAATGCACCTTCAACATTTCAAGGGTTGATGAATTCAATTTTCAAACCATTCCTTAGAAAGTTTGTGTTAGTAATTTTTTGATGATATACTAATCTACAACAAGTCTTGGAAGGATCATGTTGAACATGTTGACAGGGTGCTACAACTATTGGAGGAGAAACAATTATATGCAAAAAGATCCAAATGCTTCTTTGGAGTCCAAGAGGTGGAATATCTGGGTCCTATTGTATCTCATGAAGGAGTTAAGGTAGACCCTAGCAAAATTAAAGCCATTAAGGAATGGAAAATTCCCCGTCCATAAAACATCGGCGAGGATTTCTTGGGTTGACAGGGTATTATCATAAGTTTGTTAAGAATTATGGGAGAATAACAAAACCTCTAACAACATTATTGAAGAAAGATCCATTTTCATGGACTCCAAAAGTAACAAAGGCCTTTGAACATCTTAAAGAGGCAATGTGCCATGCAGCGGTCTTAGTTATGCCTGACTTCACAAAAGTCATTATTGTGGAATATGATGCCTCAAGAAATGGAATTAGTGTTGTTTTAATGCATGAAGAAAGACCCATTGCTTTCGAAATTCGTCCAATCAAAGGAAAGTATTTATGCAAAGGTATTTATGAGAAGGAAATGTTGGCAATATACAAGCACTTAAGAAATGGTGACCCTACCTAATGGGAAGACACTTCAAGGTAAAAACTGATCATGATAGTCTTAAATACATTTGAGAACAAATATTATCTCTAGAAGAGTAGCAAAAATGGGTCACAAATATGTTTAGTTATGGCTTTGAAATCATCTACAAAAAAGGAAGAAAAATGTTGTGGCAGATGCACTCTCAAGAAAGGATGATGATGTGGAAGCATTTCTTTTCTCCATTTCTATTATCTAACTAGATTGGATAAACGAAGCAAGGGTTGAATGGAAGAATGACGAAGAAGTTTGGGCACTCATTCAAAAGCTACAACAAGATCCCAGTAAATTTGATGCATTTAGCAGGAAAAATGGTTTGTTATGGTACAAAGATCACTTATACCTATGTAAGAATTCCCAACTCAAACAAAATATTCTTATGGAATTGCACACTTCTCCCTTAGGAGCGCACTCAAGCTTTTTAAAAACTTACCACAGGGTTAAGAAGGAATTTTTCTGGGATGGACTTAAATTGGATATTCAAAAGTTTGTGGCGGAATGTTTGGTTTTCCAACAAAATAAAGTCGAAACAATTAAGACCCTAGGTCTATTACAACCTTTATCCATTCCAAGCCAACATTGGGAGGAGGTTTCAATGGATTTTATCACAGGCTTACCCAAGTCTGAAGGAAAGAGTGTCATCACAGTGGTAGTTGACAAACTTACCAAGTATGCACACTTTTATGCATTATCTCATCCATTTAAAGCCAATACAGTTTCTACTGCATTTATGGAAACCATTCAAAGGCTACATGGAAACCCAAAGATTATTGTAAGTGACAAAGGTCCCATTTTTATTAGAAATTTTTGGACAAAATTATTTTCTTGTCTCGGTACTCAGTTAGCTCATAGCTCATCTTATCGTCCTCAATTTGATGGAAAAACTGAGATAGTAAACAAATGTTTGGAAGGATATATTCGTTGCTTTGTCTTTGATAAATAGACACAATGGGTCAAATGGTTGCCTCTGGCTAAATGGTGGTATAACACTTCCTTCCATACTGTAGCAAAAATGACCCTATTTATGGCACTTTATGGATATCATCCACCATCCATCACATCATATTTAAGACAAAATTCTAAGGTTCAAGCAGTGGAATACCACATCAAGCATCAACAAAAAGTTCTCCAACACTTAAAGGATAACCTCACTTTGGCGCAGAATAGAATGAAACAATAGGAAGATCAACATTGCAACGAAAGAAGTTTTGATGTAGGTGACTGGGTATTCCTATGGCTACAGCTATTGGAATAATTGTCCCTCAAGCAAGCTAAGAAGGATAATAAATTATCACCAAAGTATTATGGTCCATACAAGGTGTTGCAAAAGATTGGTGTTTTCATGTTTCATGTTTAAAGAAGGTTATAGGTGACAAGCTCCTAGTTCAAACAATATTTCCAGAACTTGACGAAGAAGGAAAAATCATACTAGAACCTAAAGCAATCACAGAAACAAGAACTCAACAGCTACGAAATTGATCAATTTCAGAGTATCTCATCAAGTAGAGGAACTTACCTGCTAAAGATTTCACAATGGGAGGATGAGAATTTTATACAGAATGATCTAGAACTATTCAAGCATTGAGGACAACACTTGTTTGAAGGAGAGGGGCATGTTAGGCCCTTATAATACTAGTGATTCCCCCATTACTATTGTCATTGTAGCCCTTATTGTTATTATTGTACCCCTATTGTCCCCATATTGTTATTAGTGTGCCCCATAGAAGCCCACCATTGTTATTGTTGTGCCCTTATATTATTATTGTTATGTCAGCTTTTATTATATCGTGACCCCTTAGACTCCTATATATAGAAATGAGGTTTAGTGATTTGTATCATCCAAGAATTGTTCAGTTGTGTAATTTAGAGGAGGTTTCCCCCTCGAAGAGGTTGATTTTGAAGGAGTTGGTCTATCTTTTCTTCTATTTTGTGTGTTGGTTTCATAACAATATATTTCCTGCTAATAGGAATGAATTTACTCAATCTAATTTTCTTGCTTTAATTTTTGTAACGTTTCTTATTCATAGCTATATTGGTGCCTTTTACATGTTTTCATGTCTTACATATGATCTTTTTTCTGATTGCTAAATCTCCCTTTGCTTTCTTTAAATGAGTCAACCCTATTTTAATAAGGAAAAAATCATGAATTTGTTGTCCTTTTAAACAATTATGGAGTGCATCAACATAGATGATGGGTTTCCTGCATCCCTTATCTGTCACTATAAAGCTTGATTCTCCCTTGGTGTTCTTTGGGTTCTCTTCATAACCAAGACTTGTTTTTATTAATAAAGATCTTTGACAACAAAGTATTTGATCTAATGACTCAAAACCTTTTATTAGCCTCAAATTCTGATTGAACTAATCTGAGATATTTTCTAATTCTTTTCTTAAAAGGGACAATTTCTTCTTCCAACTTATCATAGTGTTCTTATTCTTCTTTCAATTTATTTGATAGAATCTACATCAATTTCTTTATCCTTATATTCTTGTAGTCATTTTTCTAATTGATTAATCTTTTTCCTTAGAGGTCTTAGCTCTTACATGGAACTTACGGGTTCTCCTTCAAAATCCACTATCGCTTCAACCTCTTCTTCAAAATTTTGATCATTCATGGCTATGAATAATATCTCTCCTCTCTCATCTTTAGACATGCATTCATCACTTTCAAAATTGCTATGTTCTTTGGAGTACACACTTTTCTTTTTAATATTTCATCTTCTTTTATGATCATAAGATTTGAATTTTACTTCATCATCACTATCTTTCAATTTTTCATAAGGGAATTTATATTCATAGTGACCTATTCTACCACATTCAAAAAACTTGAATGAAAGCTTACCTTTGAACTTTATAGTTCCCTCTTTTATTTTTCTTACGAACTGAGCTTCCTCTTCATTTGATTGATGACTAGAGTCTTCATGGACCTTTTTCTTGTTCATTTTTTAGCTACTTTAAATGCTACTTCTCTTGATCATGGCTTCTCCTTCTCTTTTCTCAGTTTGTATGCAATAACGTTTCCATGAAGAGTGTCTATATTCAAACTTTGAATGTCTGATAACTCCTCAATAAATGAAATTTTTTAATTAAACCATAAGGGAAGGGATCTTAATATTTTTCAAACAATATCAGATTCCTTTATTGTCTCACCAAGACCCTTGGTCCCATCAACACGAAGAAATAATGATGCAACAACTTCATCTTCATCCATTTTAAACTATCGAACTAACTTTTATAAGTTTAGAGCGTAGTCTCCTTTACTTTTTCATCTCCTTCATAACAACTTTGAAGCTTTTCCCAAAGTCGTTTGGCTGATTTTTCAATGCATTACTTTGACAAATTTCATGTTTGATAGTCCACTTAATATATCATTTTTATCCCTTGCAGTATTTGTATAGATAACTTGACCATTTTCATTAGTTGGAGGAGTTGTAGGCACCTGATAACCATTTTCAACAACCATCCAGACATCAATAACTAGAGACATAATTTAGATACTCTTTCTTATTTTCCAAAATGCGTAATTTGATCCATCAAACAATGTAGCCTTGATTGAATAACATCCCCTATGATTGACCATGTTCCTTTGTGATCTATGTTCCAGTGATTAACTATTCAACCTTTCTCTCATACCAATTGTTGGAAATATAATTATACTGAGAGGGGGGGTGAATCAATATAATGGAAAACCTTAATCAATCAATTTTTTTTAATACACATATAAAATTAATTATATCAATAACAATATATATTTGCAATTGATTTTCCGGATCCATCCCATTCATGTTGATTTGGTGCTCAACTTTTTGAACCCATAACCGTGGTTTATAATTAGGATACAAAAGTATATGGAAAACTGATCAACCTTAGAATTTGATAAATAGGGAAATGTTTTTAGGGTTTTGAGAAAAATGGTCGCCAATAAAATTATTAAGAAAGGATTTTATGCATCTTTTATAATTTAAGTGATTATGTTGTTGACAAAATTAATAGACATATGAATTAAATAATTAAAATGTTTATACAAAGATTAATTAATATATATGTTTATATTATTAAAAATTAATAATTTATTTTCTTTTATATTATAAAATGATTAACATATTCTTTATATTCAAGAATAATTAATGTATTCATAATATATTGAAATTAATTAATATCTTAAAAATATTTATATGAAGGCCATATGGCCATATGATGAAAATATCATCCACAAATATTTTCCATAATTTGGTTTTTAAGGGTGCACTTTCAAGGGATTTGGTTTCAAAATCTTCCATGAATAAATTGGCTATTAATGGGTAAATATGAGAGCCCATTTCTACTCCTCACGTTTTCCCATATACTTCATCCATGAAACTAAAGAAGGCGGATTTGAGGCAAATTTCAACAAGTGTTGAATTGTTGGGATCAGTGATTTTTCGAACAACCTCCAATATGGCTCCATCAATAGGAATATTGGTATATAGAGGAGTGAAATCAAAGCTAACTAAGATATCATTTTATCGAGCTTAATATTCTTTATTTCATTGATAAAGCGGGCGAAATATTTGACCAATGATTCAATGTTGCCAACCAAGGGTTTTAGTTTCTTGGCAAGGTATTTGGCGAGATGATATGTGTGACATCCAATAGTGTTTACAATGGGTCTAATTGGAATCCATCTTTATGTATTTTAGGAGCACCATAAATTATAGTGGTATAAGGACAACTTTCAATGAAGGTCTTATCATCTTGAATGTTGTTAGCTTTGATTAAGCTGGAAACTTATTTTGTAATTCTCTTTAAAGGATTTTTATTTAACTTTTTGTAGCACCCACTATTGTTAAGATGAACTATAATTTTATCATTGTTGTTTTTTATATTCATGATGACTGTGGCTCCTCCTTGACTTCTTTTAATATTACAATTTTAGGGTTAATATTTAAGGATTTTAGAGCAAGGTATTCATCTTTCGTAATGTTGCTTTTGGGGGGACTAGATTTTCGAAGAATGATGGAGCAATCTTGCCTAATTTTCTCTTTGGTATTATCAGCCATGTCTTTAATTCCATATTCTATGTGAAAAATCATATCTTATATGGGAATTTTCTTAGGAGTCATGGAAAAATGTAACCCTTTATGTAAAAGATTAATAATTGGTTCATTTAAATTGAGATCAGACAAATTGATAATTAGGATTGATGAATAAGTTAAAGGAAGAGGTGGTTTAACATTAGGGAAGCACACAAGTTCATAATCCAAAGAATACTTTTGTGTAAGATGGGAAGAGAAAGTTTGATTGCAGAGCGAAGTGTTCAAATCATGAATGGGAGGGAGCGTATTATGGGGATTCAAAGACAAATGGAGAGATAAATTTTGATTGTAGAGCAAAGTGTTCAGATCATTAATGGGAGGGAGCATATTATCGGGATTCGAAGACAAAAAAATGTAGGGATACATCAAATTTACATTGGATGTATGTGATTTATTCAAATGGGAAGCCACATGCGTTGTTCAATCACTTGCAACGATGTCTGTAGAATAAACATTGATGAGAGGCTAAGTGTCAAGGTGAAGGAGGGTTAATGAATGTGAGTGAGGAGTGGCAAACGAATGCATAGTGGTTGTTGATTATGTAAACTGTGCTAATCTTGAAAGGCAATTTTTATGTTTATTGATTTTATTGTTACTAACTTCAAACATTTATTTTGAAGTGGTTTTCCTTGAGGAAATCAAATTGACGTTGGTTGTATTTGATTTATTTGAATGGGAAACCACGTGCATTATTCAATCACTTGCAAAGATGTATGTAGAATGAACATCGATGGGAGGTTGAATGTAAATGTGAAGGGGGGGGGGGGGGGAGTGTGGGGGGGTAATGAATGTGAGTGAGGAGTGTCAAACGAATGCATAATGGCCGTTGATTCTATAAACTGCGCCGTGATTGAAAGAAAGTTTTTAGATTTATCAATTTTATTGATTTTATTATTACTAACTTCAGAAATTGCTTTTGATGTGGTTTCCCCTGAGGAAATCAAATCAACATTAGTTGTATGTGATTTATTTGAATGAGAAACCACATGTGTTGTTCGATTACTTGCAATGATGTCTGGAGAATGAACAATGATGGGAGGTTTAGTGTCAAGGTGTAGGGGGTAATGAATGTGAGTGAGGAGTGCCAAAAAAATGCGTAATGACCGTTGATTCTGTAAACTACGCTGAGGTTGAAATTTTTAGATTTATTGATTTTATTGTTAATAAATTTAGACGTTAATTACAATATATTTGTTATTTGTAAGGTTTGTATTTAATTATGGATTAAAATGATTAGAAACTTGAAAGTTTATTGTATTGTTAGAGAAAAAATGTAGGTTGATAATTGAGTTTAAATAAGATTTTTGTGCAAGAATGATTCTAGAGTTTGATGGAGAAATAGAGTTTGACATAGTGTAATTGATTGGATTATTGGATACAACGATTGAAGGTAGCGTAAACCCTTTGTTGATGTGAAAAATCTTAGATAATTTCAGAGTTCTTTTTGCAGGACAATTATTCATTTATGAGAGATTTTAGAGCTAAGGTAGCATTGATTTTCTACGATAATCCATGATTGATTTGGTTGGCTAATGATATGTGAAGATAAAATCATTTTAGAGACAACAAATCTAGTTCAGATCTGACCCTTTTAATTTCACTTCATAACAATAAAGTCAATAAAATAGATAAATCAATAAACACGCATGCATACATGATTAGAATACCAGTTAGCTTATATAACTAATAGAGGAATGCACGAGAATCAACGCATGAAGTGAAAATATTCTCATTAATACTACTACCCATTCAAATACATGTACCATGAGCTCCTCAAAACCAAACAGTGGGATGAGAGAATCTCATATAACATCTAGATAGAAACTCTAGCCTCACAATCACTCAACCTACAAGTTACCAAGAGGAGAATGCTTTTAGCTCCCTGAGTGCAAAGCAACTATCTAATTACTAGCCTAGACTAAATGCTAAAAGTCCCTTTGAATGGGGCATGAGGGTGCATTTGTAGGAGTGGGATGAATTTTTACCTTCTTCATGAAATTTCAATGCTCCATGACTCTTCAACTTCTCTAGGATAATTTAGACTTTCTCATGACCAATGTTGTTCCTTTTGGCCTTTTCCATGGTTTTATTTTTTTTCATTTATGATAAAATAATATATTTACAATATAACATAATAAAATGAGATTGAATATACTTTGACATAGTATTTTTGTAGAAAGCTATAGTGCCTTAGGAAAGTTGTTGATGTCTTCATTATGCCTAAGGGTCATCTTGTTGTCGAGTTTACTATTCAATAGTTGTCACCAATTGAGATCACATGTTTATGTAGCAATTATCTCGACCTCTTCAACCCTATGACCACACAACTAATGATTAGGATGTTGGATTAAAACAATTCTATTTAACAAAAAAGACACTTGTAATAGTTACTCTTTCATGAGCTTTCCCAATATAATTAATCTTGAGAAACATGAAAGATTTCACAACCCTGAGGTAAGAGTATGATCTTGAGGTTGGAGTTGATCAATTAATTGTATGAAATTCTCCTCCTTCGTATTTCCTTGGTTTCCTTTAATTATTGTGAACATCTTGGAGTGATATTCCTATCACTTAATTTTTTCATCTCCTAATGATCATTATTATACAATTTTCAATGCTTCCATGGCATGGATAAGATTGTCATCAACCATGTTGATCTGGATCATTGGAGGAATAAGATTTAAATATTGACACAAGAATAAAAAATTAAAAATTCCCAACAAGTCACCCATACCAGTACTACTCTGGCCTTAATGACAAAGGAATATGTCACCATGCTTAAGAGAAATATTGGAGAACAATAGTATAATCATACATACAAATTTCTCATGATATCTAATGCAATAATGTCATTGTGATCCAAGTTGTTTAATAAATGAAACTTCAGGAATGACAAAGGAATATGTCACCATGCTTAAGAGAAATATTGGAGAACAATAGTATAATAAGAACTAAGAATATGACATGATGCGTAAAAGAGATATTGTATAAAAAATTATAATAAGAACTCAATGCGTAAGAAAAATATTACAGAAAAACAACACAAGAGGAACTCAAATATTTATTGAAATGGGTAATTACCATGAGACTATATTATGAGAAAAAGGATGATTTACTCCATGGTGAAGTTCCATATTTATATTTTTAATGATTCACTCCATGGTGAAGTTCCATATTTATATTTTTACGGCTATATTTCATCGAGAGTCATGCCTCCTGTTACATTTCAAATACCATGGGTAAATACCATGGTTTACAAAATCCATGGGTGGATACCTTAGGAAAAATATAAATAAATTATGACACCATAGGTAAATATAATAAATTATGATACCATGGGTAAATACCATGGTTTACAAAATCCATGGGTGAATACCATGGGTGAGTATCATAATTACGATGGTAAAATTGAAATCATCATGCGATTAGATCCCCACTTTAATATTATAATTTATTTTGTTTATTATCGTGGTGCAATGGAAATTCCATAAGTATTTACAATTACACTTGCATATGTATTTGGATTTCCTGCCAGTATCATAAAATCTCATAGTGCTGCATGTAATTTCTTAAATCTTTACTGGGTGGATTCTGTGAGAAAAGGTGACTAGAGGTATCTATTTTCTCTGAGTTTTCCCAAGGTTTCCAAGGTCCTAAGTGACCCCTTGCCCCCTTGTGCTGGCTAGATGGCCCATGGGAGTTGAGCATACCCCTTGGGTAATCAAAACATGGCAAAGCCAATAACATGAACCCCTCTTTCCCGAATCCCAACCATGCAAGCCCCTGTTGACTTTGAGAAAAGGCACAAACATATTATTGAGTGCAATATCGTATAAAATTGTTCATGTGGAAATGCCCACCTTGGTGGGGCCAATAACGTCATCTCTCCCTTTACCAACCAAGTAATTCCCAGTTGACTTGGAGAAAAGGCATACACATACTCACAAGTGCAATATGATATAAAATTAGTCATGTGGCCATTAAGTTCAGATTTTCTTTGCCGAAGATAAGATATGCACTGGGTTCCTAACTAAAAAAATTTTGAGATTTAGCCCCACCATGCATGTACAAACATAAGCCATGTGTCTTTCATTATCCTAAAATCTTATTAATCTTTATTAAAGCAAGGAAGGATAGAGACAACAACGATGAAGATTAGAGAAAGCAGGTTGACTTCGCATGCTCCTTCTTCAATTCCTCTTTCAAGTCTTTGGTGGCATTTAGATTCAAGGTGCAAATGAAATTTCTCACTACCTTCATGGCCATGAGATCATGTTCCACACCCTACAGTTTTTGGTCCTAGTTGGTTTGTTGCTGCCGTTCCACCAAATCCTCTGCCCACTAGTCTCATATTTTCTTATGTTGCTTGTATTTTGCTGCTAACCGTTTTTCTAGAATTTCATTAGTCATTATTTGTATCTCTTACAAATGTTTTTGTATAGTCTATCCTTTGTTCACTAATTTGTTTTATGCATCAGATGTTCTTTGTTGCTAATCTTGGGTTTTGAATTTTTAGATGGCGTACTTCATCTACCTTTTCTACATATCCAAACTTTTTGAGCTCATGGACATGGTGAGATTATTGTGCGTCCTGTATCTTTCTAATTTGGATTGCAGTCCTTGTCCTTGAATAAACTTGGCTATTCTTGTTCTCCATTTTTTTCTTTAGGAATTTCTAGATAATTTAATTTCAATAGAATACCTAAAACATTCTCAGCATCTCAAATATTTAAATGGACTAGTTATGGATTAAGTTTTTTGTTTCCAGATAATAATGGTCTTAAAGTGAAATTTTCAACAAATCACTATTCTTCATGTGTATTATCATGTTTCTAGAACTATTATTTGGTGGATAATTGCCCATCATGCATTGGGAGGGGATGGTAATTTCTCAGCACTTTCCACTATCACCATTCAATATTTTTCTTTTGATTTTTGTTGGAAGATGATTATGTTTCATTTAAAGACTCCAATAATTGTTAACTGATTTAATAAAAATGACACCCTGCTATTTCATGGCATGAAACATACCACCCTCTTGAGGGAATTGAATCTAGTGGGACGAATGTCATTACACCCTCTTTACCAACCAGTAAAACCTTTAGCGACGATTATTTTTTTATAGATACAAAACCAATATTGTTTTAGCTTCCTTTAACTCATGGTTTTCATTTTGGCATGTGTAACATACTTCTCTACAACAATGAACTCAAAAGTTCATGTAATTATGTACTTCTATTATTTTCTTTCCTCAATTCTAAGGGGTAGAGAGAAACTACGAAGAAAATCCCTCTTTTGGGGAAAGTAAGTTCTGAAATGTAAACTTTTTTCTATTACTTTCCTGAATAACTGACAATAGTCTTGTAAGAGTTATGGAATCAGCTTATTGTTAGCCAAATTTTAATGGAATATCATAAGCCAGTCTAACTTGAAATAAAAGCACATCAGAGGTGAACCTGAACTGTGATAAATTTGAAAAAAAATCGGTTGATTTGTATCTATAGTAAAACAATTAATAATATTTTTGTAAATATCCAAAGTGATCCAACACTTCAACCACTTACTCTGCTAGTTCCTCCACTGTAGGCATTGTAAGATGTGATAAAATAGATGGAGCTCCTAACTGCAAGGATACTTAAAATGAAAGCGCAGAAAATAATGTAAGATGAATAGCCTGGATATCTAAAACCTCAACTTAGCTAAGACATACATACAAAAAACAATGTAGAGTGATTATATAAATAACTTCCAATTCTAATAAGGAAAAAACACCAATACAAACCTTAGGTCCAAGTGCATATATGTGATACACACAAAAGCTATGGAACAATAATGAAGAGGCTTCCAGGCAAAATAAAAACCCTGAAAACATGACATATATGTCTTAATGTCACACAATTTTCAGTAAATGAATATATAAGTTAGTGAAAAGAGGAAAACAAATATGTTCCATTGACATTGATAGACATAACAAACCAAGCAAAGATCACTTACAATTCAAGGGCACTTCTGGATAAGTTATGAGACTTGGTTTCCCCTGATATGCACATACAAAGACTAACACAGGTCCATAACTAGTTTTGAAAACTTACTAAAACCAAAATAACAATCAAGAAGAGAATTAAAAGGTTGATCCACTAGAAAATGTGCATAAAGACATAATATTACACGATACAATCCTCAAAAGTTTTGGAAATTATGAAATAGCAGTTGTGATTGAATTAGATCTTTATAAGTAAACATATCTAGTACTAAATCCAATTTTGATTTGATTACCCTAGCCTTCAAAGGAAATGCACATGCACTAATGGGATTTGGCAAAAAAATATATTTCATTAGATCTGAAATGCAGTGGGGAAGCTATTGGTAACCATCTTACAAGTCTTAAATTGTAGCAATTAGCAACATGTCCTAATAGGATATTTCAAGTATCTACTTCACATATCAACGAATTTTTAATCCTACTTCCTATTTTCTTTCCATCAGTGAAATTTGATTTGAGTCTGACAGAATCTATTGTGGCAAAATTCAGTTTTAACTAAGGGGAAATTTAATCAAATTGTCTAATTCTTTCAAAGAAGCGTGTGCATAAGCCATTTTAGCCCAAATCTGAAGCAAATTTCGGTTGAGGAGATCAATTTGTTCAAGAAATATCAAATTTTGAAGTTCAATGCCAAAATCAGTTGAAAGGCCAAGGCATATCTTAGTTGCAAGGCTATCTGAACATTAAAATAGCATATCCTTGTTTGAGAATACAAATAAATTATTGCAGACTATTTTGCCATTGCAATTTCATTTGGATGCTAGCCTTGTTGAATATGAACCACAATATGCTAAATTCAACAAGATTGACTATACACTTTGCCTTATTTTTAAAGAATAGTATATGTATGCCATTTTTAACAACAAAAGTATAGCACATTTTAAATTCAAGAAACAAATTTGCAATAGGGAAAAAAGTCTGCTTTATGCCTCTGGTACTTTTATTATTTGATAAAAGTAGTCAACAATATATTAATACTAGGAGCAAATTGCCTATAGAGGCCTGACTTTCTGATCTTAGCTTCTGCTTCAAAACAAGAACTTTTCCTCACCATAGGTAAAAATTATTTACCTATTTTAAAATTAGTTGGACATAATTTGACTTGATTAAACATCTATCCTGATTAAACGAGTTGTAGTAAAATCAAATAAATGTTCTAATTGGTTAAACAAGTTGTTCGTGGCATTGCTCCCCCCTCTCTGAATGATGGGTCACCTGTGGTTTGCACCTTATTGAAGAAAATGTCTTCAATAATATTGGAAGACTATAAGAATGTTTGCAACTTCATTGTCATTTGAGGTAAACTAAAAATTTTCAAAAATCTGAATCCTGCTTCACTTCATGACTTCAAAAAGCTTTTCTGCTTCAAAATGTTCTCTACTTCTATAATTTCTCCTCCTAAATTGTAGAAGCAGAGGAAATTTTGAGGAATTGAAGCTGTTAAAGACATGAAGAAATGCAGTGGGATCGGGATTTATCAGGATTCTCAGTTTATCATAGAAGCAATTGAAGTTACAGGCATACTTATCCTCTTCAAACATTATTGGAGACTCTTTCTTCACTCTGGCGCAAAGCGCATATGATCCACATTCAGAGAAGGGAGAGAAATACTCTAGGTTAGTGGTTAAATAGAGTGTGTAAGGATGGGTTTCCATCCCGGTAATTAAATGATGGATTCCTGGATACTGAGGTTTAATGGAGACTATCTGATTAAAAAATAAAAAAAATATTCTGATCTTAGAAACCTTCTACTTCAAGACAAGAACTTTTCCTCACCATAGGTAGTTTTTTTTACCTATTTTAAAATTAGTTGGACATAATTTGACTTGATTAAACATCTATCCTGATTAAACGAGTTGTAGTAAAATCCAATAAATGTTCTAATTGGTTAAACGAGTTGTTCATGGCATTGCTCTCCCCTCTCTGAATGGCGGGTCACTTGCGCATTGCACCTCACTGAAGAAAATGTCTTCCATAATACTGGAAGATGATAAGAATGTTTGCAACTTCATTTTCATTTGAAGTAAACCGAAAATTTTCAAAAATCCCAATCCTACTTTGCTTCATGACTTCAAAAGGATTTTTTGCTTCAAAATGTTCTCTTATTCTACAATTTCTCGCCCCAAATTGTAGAAGCAGAGGAAATTTTGAGGAATTGAAGCTTTTAAAGACATGAAGAAATGCAATAGGATTTGGATTTATTAGGATCCTCAGTTTATCGTAGGTACACTTGAAGAAGCATGCATATTTATCCTCTTCAAACATTTTTGTAGACTCTTTCTTCGCTGGGGCGCAAAGCACAGGTGATCCACATTCAGAGAAGGTAGAGAAGTGCTTTAGGTTAGTGGTTAAATAGTGTGTGCAAGGATGGGTTTCCGTCCCGATAATTAAGTGATGGATTCTTGGATACTGAGGTTTAATGGAGTCTATCTAATAATAAAAAAATTCACCAGAAGAAAAGAAAGATAATAATAATATAATAATATAATAAAATAATAATAATAATATAATAATAATAATAATTAAAAAATATCCTTCATTAAAAAAAATACAATATCCTTCATTAAAAAAATAGCTACATATGCATTTTTCTAATGTCCCACATTATTAAGAAGATATTCACGGAAAATATATCTATTAACATAAAAACAAGAGTTGAAAGGGGCTATCCCACACTATATCACAATCAAAGAAATTTTGAAAAATACATCTAACTACATAATTAGAGAGATACAAAATGGATCTAACTACATAATAAGACAATAGAGAAAAAATGTATTTAAGCTCGTTTAATTTCATCCATGGGAAAGCAAAGCTCCAAGAATACTTGTATAAGAGAAAGAAAACTCTGTCAATGATTTTCCTGAAAAATTCCACGAACTCCCCATTATCAGCAAGTCCTACAACGATGATCTGTACAACAATTCAAAACCCACTAAGGATGGACCTTGGGTATGGGTATGCAACAAGCCTCGTTAATAACATTGTTGCTTGAGAATAAAGAAATCTCTCATTAGAAATATATATGTTTCTGAGGTGAAGAGATTTTGAATTGAGGAGTTACTCTGCTTAAATAAGGGTTTATGATTTCCAAAAGTTTTCTTGAAGACATACGCAAGGTCAATGACAACAAGTAAGGATACAAACTATTTAAAACACTCAAGTCCCAATCAATAACAAAATCAAAGAACTCCAACAAGTAATTGCCAATCAAAATTCTACTTATCTTGTTTATTATCTCAGCTATTTCTAACTTATTTGAAAAACTCCAAAACATTTTAAGTAAGCGTTATCTCATCAATGTTTTGGGGGTCAGAATTGGCCAAAATAGAACAAAATGATTTTTATGAAGTAGCTTAACTTGTAATTTATCTGTGAAGACAAAGTTTACATTGTATGTATTGTAAAAGGTCATGTGACACCCTTAAGAATTTGTTTTCCATCACATTTTTGCTTTTCATTTCTACTTTGATGAGTTGGTAAGACTCAAGTATAAGGCATGCTTATCAGCAAATCATGCCCATACTCTAGAATAGGACTAAAGGACATGTAATTGACACCTTCCTTGCCTCTTAGGAAAAAGTATGATTATCATTCAAGGAATACATTTCAAGAACTAGTTAAGAACCCTGTAATCACCTTCCATTCATAATGAAGTCAAACTACCTCGCTGAAGTCAAAATAGCCTCAAAATTTGACCAATTGCATGAAACCCTACCTCTTCCAGTGCTATCATTTGATGATGCCATAAATACCATATCTTTGGAAATATATGCAATAATAACACAACCAGACCTGTAGATCAATTTGACAATAAAAGTGGTTTAATTTTGTTATTCATAATCGTTAGTTTGATGTTTTCAACGAAATACCTACAAATATCCCAAATCAGTTAAGCTGCATAAATAGAAAGGAAAATTATTTCAATTCTAGTTGCAGGTCTAATTCTTACCTAAAATGAAAACCTAAACCGAAAGATCAAAATCCTCAGTGGCACTTATTTCTTGATCTTCTCAAAGAGTTCGAAGCACCCAAATGAATAATAGAAAACATAGATAAAGCTAGCAACCTTTTTCTTTGTAACTAAATAATACCAGACATAGTAAATCAATCTCAACTCACCATCGTGGAGGGGATTATCGTGCTCAGATTGGGGGAAAATACACCATGCAGAACTAAACGAGGGTTTGTCATACTGATCCAGGTGGATATTGGTGGCCACCCACTAATTCCATGTGGATCCCCTCTAGTGCTTCTTTTAGTTTTTTCAGTTTCCTTAATTATAGCAAAAATTACCATTTTTAGCATTTTTTTGGGTCCTAAACTTCCAGAGCCATTTTGAGGCCCTAAACAACGTTTTTTTGGGAAATCTACCGCCAACGATTTATCTATATAAAAATCATCTTTTTTGTCGTAGTCCTTGGAGAGATCTTTCCAACGGGCTATCATGCATGTCAAACGGAGATAATACGACCAATTCGGGACCCCGGGAAGTTGATGTACCAACTTACCCAAAAACGGGGCCCACAATTTGGCGTTTCATCTTCTAGGGTTAGGTTTTGGAATGTGAAGGGTTTTCCATTGTTTCTCAACAATAATAGGCCTTTGAGCCTCATTGTAACATAGTTCAAAGGCATGTAGCCACACATCTCTTCTCAGAGATAAGCTACCATCGCCCTAGCTGGTTTATTTCCATTTCTCGTTGTAAGCATATTTCAGTATTTTCCATTAATGAAATGAAGTATTATTTCCGCTGCATCTTTGTGTATATGGTTACCTTTGTAATTTTTTGCGTTCTTGTTTAAGTCTAGATCACATACTCAGGACTGGGGCATAGGTTTATCCTTTGAGTTTTTAACATCAATGCTCGGTAGTGTCGTAACGATGGTGATGGAGGGCTGTGTCGAGTGAAAAGTTCTCGTTGGTTCAATAATGTTCTTGGCAGTCATGGGTTTGAGATTGATAGTTTATAAGAATCCAATCGTCTAACATTGATGGGCCAAAACTACAATGGGAGAGGAGTTTGCGGAAGAGGGTATCTTGATTTGCAGAGGTGCCCTCAAATTGAAACTACCCGACATCTTTGAAACCCTCTAGTTTGTGGAAGAGGGTATATTAATCTATAGAGGTGCCCTGAAATCGAAACTACCTGACATATTTGAAACCCTCTAGAGCTTCGTTCTGCTTTGGTGAATTTGGTGTGAGTGGTGGTTCTCCACTTTTAGTTGTAAGGAAAGAGTATCTTGATCTGCAGAGGTGCCCTAAATTTGAAACAAGTAGATCCTTAAAAATGTTGTCCTAATAAAGGTCAGTGCTGGAGGATGCAAGCAAGCAATGACATGTATCATCCATAACCATTTGCAAGAGTATTTTGCAAAGTCGTTTGTGCTATTGGTAACTAGATGGATAGGAAATTTGGAATCCTAGGAGAGAGTCGCAACTACCACCTGTCAGCGCAATTTAAATCTCAAATTAATGGGTGAGAATGATCTAATCATCTAACAAAGGATCGAATGGAACATATTAGGACAGGAAGGAAACTGAGAGAATTATTTTCAAAGGGAAATTCTTTACGACATAATTATCAACACCAATAATTATTTTCCACCCGGATCAATCCTTCCCCCTTAAGAAGCTATGGTCCCCTTACGTAAATTTCCCTTTGGAAAAGCATTTATTGAATATGAGCATAATTGTGGGTTTGTGCATGACCCAAAACCAAGGGTTCTTGAAGAAAATGGTTTTGTGTGGTTTTCCCATAACCATCAGTTTGTGGATGACTCTTAACCATGATGAAACAAGATTCGAGGATAGAGATACCCTGTAATGATTTTGGGCCAATTATGATGCTGACATTGTGCAACCAGAAAATGGACTTCGGCAGCAAGGATTTTTTTTGGTTGACCCATAACCATGATTAACAAAGATCCAAGGATAGAAATACCTTGCAGTGCTTGTGGGTCAACTGTGATGCTTACGGTGTGCATCCTAGCAAATGGACTTCAATGGCAAGGGTTTTGTGTGGCTGACCCATAATCGTGATGAGATAGTTTGCTTGTCGATATGCCTGGTAGATAACTGGTGGCTTATCTTTGTAAATTCTCACTAACCAATGAGATGTTGTAAAGGCTTCCATCATCTCACTTCTTTGTCATGTAAGTGCTTCCTTGGGCAACAATTGGACAAGATCTCCTACTCTGTCATTTTTCTTTTCATTTGCCATGTGAGGTTGTCAAGATTAGTGAGGAGAATCTTGTAAAGGTTGCAATAGTTCAAGTCCAAGCTCCTTGTAACGTGACCTCATTGGGGACATGCACAAAAAAATAGACAAGAGCAACCCTGCTTTGATACCACTGATCTAGATCGTTAGAAGAATGAGACTTAAATTTTGACACAAGAAAAAAAAATTTAAAATTTCCTAGTAAGTCACCCATCCTACTACTATTCTAGCCTAGACATGCTCAGCTGCAAAGTTCTCATGAGATCTGATGCATTAATGTCATTGTGACCCAATTTGTTTAATAAAGGAAACTTTACAAATGGCAAAGGAATATGTCACAATGCTTAAGAGAAATATTGCAGAACAATAGTACAATAAGAACTTAAAATATGGCATGATTCATAAAAGAGATATTGTATAAAAAAATTATCATAAAAACTCAATGCGTAAGAGAAGTATTGTAGAAAAATAATACAAAAGGAACTCAAATATTTATTGAAATGGGTAATATACCATGAGAATACATTTACTCCACAATGAAGTTTCATATTTATACTTCTTATGGGTATCTTTCAATGAGAGTCACACCTTGTTACATTTAAAATACCATGGTTTACAAAATCCATGGATGAATACCATGGGAAAATATAATAAATTAGAACACCATGGGTATACATAATAAATTATGATACCATGGGTAAATACCATGATTTACAAAATCCATAAGTGAATACCAATAATCTTAATCTCTTAGACTTGCACTCCAATATTTCATTTAGCAAGAACCTTTAATCATAACACCTTACCCTCCATTGTTTGCACCTGTTAGCCTTTATCACATAGCATTAACACAACCATTTATGATATGCACTCGTCACATTTTCATGCGGGTACAATTAGAACAACAATTTGAAGGATTTTAATCAATCACTCCTTTCATATTTGATATACCATCTATGTAAAATATTTGATAATCACATATTGTCTCTTACATCTCTCTAGGAACTTGGAATGTTCAAAAATACACGCACATGCTCATGCAATAAAGAGAAATGATCTCCTCTATGCGCTAAGCAGAAACTTAAAACATGGGCGAGCAACATATGAATGATAATAAATAATAAAAGATTCATGCTTTATAAGAAATGGAGGTTTAATGCCTACACTATTATAATAATGATAATTACAACTAAAAAAAATAATGTTTGTTTACCTTTTTTCTAGAGTCAAAGGGCTACAACAATGACTTAGGAAACTTACTAGTGAGTCGATATTATGGGATGTGGTAAAAGCTTTGAAGTTGAATTTTCCTACAATAAAAAAATATTTCTTGACTTTGGCATTCAAATAAAGGACATGTGCATGTTTCATTGAACCCATAAATGGTGCAAGAAACCACCTTTTACAAC
This sequence comes from Pinus taeda, assembly GCA_000404065.3. Lineage (NCBI taxonomy): Eukaryota > Viridiplantae > Streptophyta > Pinopsida > Pinales > Pinaceae > Pinus > Pinus taeda. The sequence continues at coordinate 56,593 of APFE031011209.1, forward strand.
CTTTAATTTATATGGGTGCAAGGAGTCATATATCATAGAGTGAGTGGCTTTCATCACACCATGCTGTCGAGGGACTAGTTTTTTTTGCTAAAGAAGAATGTGAGATTACCTTGTTTAGGAGAAGTATCAATACAATGTCATTAAAGGAATGACCTATATCATATTGTGTTATAGAAGAAGTAAATATCTTGGTACCATATTATTTAACTGTGAGATAAGTAGATCTTGATAAAGTAAAGAACAATATTTCAAATACATTAACGTCCATGTCAAATCAGAAATTCAACAATATTTTAAATACATTTAGATCCACGTCAAATCACAAATCACAAATTCAATGCAAGGTAAGATTAAGGAAAGAACACAAATGATGCAGGAGAATTTAGCTCAAGAAAAATCATTGTATTTTAGTAGACATAGGGGGTCTTGTGTTTCCAAGGAAGTTTGTTTCCTAAGTGTTGAATTAATGTAATTATTAAGGTTTTGAGTGATTTCAATGAGAGAATCTAGAATATGGATTTAATTAATAATAGTGAGGCATATTTGTAAATGTTCTCAAATGTAGGAGAACATGAGAGATTTAGGATAGTTGAGAGATTGAGAGGTTTGAGAATTAATTGTAAAACTTAGATTAGGAGTTAGTTCATGATTTTGTGGATTAGAGAGGATCCTTAGAGATAAGGAAGAGATTTTAGGATTTTTTTGAGAGGGTTATGGATCTAAACTAGGAATTGGCTATAGAATCCTTTTGTATAAATGTAAGACAAAAAGGTATAGAAAAGAGTTAGCTAGTTAGTTGTGAGTTAGAGTGTGAAGAGTTTGATTATAAGCCTATGGGTAGATTGTGAAACAGAAGCCATTGATATTGGAAATCAGGCCTGAGATAGTTCCTGTAAATATCTGGTTATTAATACAAAAAACTCAATTCTAAGTTTGTGTGTGTGTGTGGAGTAAGTTAGTTATAATTTGTGTATGATCTTGAGTATTATGTGTAACAGAGGTTGCAGGCAAAATTCAAGTAGAACACAGAGAAGAAGAATGATATCGAGGATCACAATGGATCGCTTGAATCCATTGAAGGATCAAAGAAAAGTTCGAGAGTGATTGTATTAAAGAGCACGCAGATTTAAGCTCAGGAGAGAGTTGCACGATAGAACAGCGAAAGGACCAGAACCCTGAGGAAAACAGAAACCACAGAAAACATTGAAGAAATGGTGAAAAAACCCAAGTGAAGAGAAGAATGAAGAAGTGAAGTGTTGAGGCATAGGAGTCGTTGGATCTATATGATCAACAGACGGGATGGTTCATGATGAGCAACCAGGATTAAGTCGCATAGAGTGGAGCCAAGAAATGAACAGTGGAGAATTGCTAATTAGAATCGTATCACAACATATCATAGGAGTGAATGAACCCCGACCTTGAGCGATTTGTGATTGTGATAATCGATATCATTACTAACCGTTGGATCAAGTGTTTTGATCAATAGTAGAGGATCATTGATAAACCCCGCATCGCAATATTTCTTTTGAATGAATTAACCTTAGGCCTCAAGAAAATGCGATGTCTGATGTGATTGATGATTAGTACACATCAAAATATTCATGTTGGATGTACCTTGGCCCTAAACAACTGTGATATATGGTATTGTGATGTGCGGTGCTGAGCGGACCGAGAATTTTTGTCATGTGCGATGTAAGAGTGGACCTGAGAGGGTTATGGACATGGTTTGTGTTATTTGGAGTTCGGTTGTGTTTATCACATATCGGATGCGAAAGGAGGAATGCATGTTGGTGTGATATGCGATATTGTGACAGTCAATGGATCTGATGGAGTGAAATCAATGGGGGGGAATGAATGGAATAAGGTGGAGTTTCAAAATATGTACAAGGGTCGTAGTACAATGGGAAGAGTAATTGCATCCCACAAATCGAGAGTTCCGAATGCCAAGTTATTAGAGTCCTTGAATCCAGTGATAGAGATAAAGGAAGCATTGGTAAATGTGCAAAGGCCGAGGAAATGCGAAAAGGTATGGTTATGTATGCTTGGAGGAATATTTCTATTATAAAAGAATTACAATAGAAATAAGGCACGATAGAAGTTTTATGGGTTAAGTCCATGCATAACCATAGTTATAGAGTGGGGTTTGGTTAATGTGCGGCAATAAGGTTAAGAAGGTTGATGAGGGTGAATAAGTCCTGATGAAAAGGATGGATTACGGGTAGACTGTGGTTAGTAACAAATTGTTTCTGCAGAGATTTAATTAAGGGGGCATTAAACCTTAATTCCTGAAGGTTTGACTCGGTAGGAAGTCTAAAATTCCTGGGACAAAATAAGATTATGCAGTTCATATGCATAAGATGGGTATTCGCAGGTCTTTCTTGCGTCATTTTGGTATCAGAGCAGAATTATGGTTGAAACATTTGGTATTAAAGTAGAACAAAGAAATTCTTCGTGAAAGTTTCCTTGAAAAGAATTTAGAATAGAGTTATGTGTAAAGATGTGTATGTAGGCAAGGGAGATTAGATTCTAATCTGACAATCGGTAGGAACATAGGGATAATGTGTAGTGGGACTTGCAGATGCAAGAGACAGAGGACAATCCATTCAAAGTGTAGGAAATGGTGGAACAAGATCATGCAAAGATCTTGAAGGTGAGATGGTATGTTTTTGTTTGAATATGATTTGTAGATTGGAGTGTTTTTGGTTTTTATAATGATGTACTGGTAGCAACATAAGAAGGTGAGAAGATTGCAGAAACCTAGAGAAAGGAGTGCTCAAGAGGAGTGCTCAAGAGAAACTGAGAACAACTTCCAACTGCAGTTGGGTAGGAGTTGTTGAGGCAGCTCCACAGTTACGATTGTGGGTAGAGTTGTCTTAGAGATAAAAATTCCAACAAAAGAAGTGTTGGGTAGAATTGTTAGTTAGCAAGAGGTTCAAGGAAAGAACCAAAGAAATGCTAACAAACTGAGCTCAGAGGAAAGAAGCTTAGTGAGGAATATGTAGCAAGAATGAGACTTGTTATTACAGAGGTATAGTTACAGCTCACAAAGGCAATTCCACAAAGGATGTGGGTAGAATTGCTAAGTAATGAAGGAAGCTGGTAAGAGTTTCTAAGTGAAAGAAGAGGTGGTCAGAACCAAGTATTTCATGGTGATTGAAATACAAGAGGAAAGTTGTGTTCTTAGAAGGTGCAGATGAGTTGAATCCTAGAAGGAGCAGAGAGAAGTGCTCAAAGGAGGTTCTAGAGATAGAGAACCAATTACTTGCCAAAAGACCAAGTATAGAGGAAAGCTTGGTGAGGTAAGTGGTAGCATGGATGACTTGTTGTTGTAGAGGCTTTAAAGCAGCTCATACGAAATGAGTGAGGAACTCATAGAGATGGAGAAGAAGATGACTACTAATAGTCATAGTTGATGTTCTAAGGAAAACCACAACAGAAGAAAGGTGAAGAAGGAGGATGCCAAGGCAAATGGAAAGAGAATGAGTCAAGAGGAATTTGACAAAGAGATTGCTGAGATGAAAGAACAACTCGATGTATTAAGAATGATACTAGAGGAAAGCCAGAGACAAGGTTGGGTCTTAAAGAAGAAGCCAGTGAAGTGGCGTAAGTTACAGAGAAGGATAGAGTAGAGGTAAGTAAGGTGGCTGATGGAAAAACTCAGAGAAGCTGAGTTGGAAATGGAAGTGTCCATTTGTGTAGTAGAACAGGGTGAAGTTCTAGGTGAAGATGAAGACTTGAAGACTGAAACTTTGAGTGAGACCAAAGGGTCACATGATTTTAAATCTGATAATTTGTGTATGTTTGCAGGTGAAACATGTGAAGGATGACAATTCACTGATATTGACATAAAGAAGGAAGAATATAGGCATAATCTAAATTCTATTCTAAAAGAAGGAGTAGACAAGGATATCAAGCAATCAAGTAAAGGACTTTATGAGATTGAGGAGAAGACCATCGAAATATTTCAAAGTCGTGTAAGGGACTTAGAACTGTAGGAGGAATTGGAGATTGAATCATCAAATGATATCATGAGGTCTTGTGGTTTTACAACTGACAAGTTATGCATGAATGCAGGTATTACAGAAGACAAACCATTTTATGGAACTATCTTGAATGAAGTTGAAAGTTGTCAAGTAAAGTATGATGATGACTGCCTTTCAAATGAAGATAAAGTTGAGTTATTATAGCAGGAGGAGTTCATAAATTCCATGCTAAGTGGAGGAAATATCTTCAATAGGGTTGAGATAGTTATGTCTTACGATAAGAACTTTTCTATTGGAAAGAACAACGAGGAACTAGTTTTCTTAAATGGCCAAAGGGAGAGTGATGGACAGACATCTAAGACTATCACAGAGATGGAGGATCAGAATTTTATTCTAATCAAGAATGAAGAATTAGTGTCAATAAGAAGTTATACTTGTGACAAAGAAGAAGATAGTGAGGATTTTACAGAGCTTTTAGGAGAAATTTCAAGTGAGATGGAAAATTTGTGGCATGAGTTAAGCCTTTTGGAGAAAAGGCTAGAAAACCAAAAAGTAAGTGTTCAGGTTGTAAAATTAGAACTGGATGAGAATGAAGAAGTTCACTATAGTGGACAAGGACAGAAAGACATCATTGAAATAGTGGTGTGGAGGAGAGACTAGTTGACAGTCTTGTGAATTCTGTTGAGAATTCAAAACAACATACTGATGTGTTGACAAAGGAGGAAGAATTAGAGCAGCAAGCTGAATTGTTGCCAAAGAAAGAAAATTCGCAAAAGCCTTAAGATTTTTATTTTAACAATTGTTTTATGATTACAGGTTTTGTTGCAGACAATAAGAAGAAATGAGATGTTGTAGAGGAAAATATCTTCAAATATATTCAGGAAGCTTGGATGGAAGCAATATCTACAATAATACTTGAAGTAATATCAAAAGTAATAGCAGAAGCTGAAGTAGAAAAGATTGAGGAAAGTAATCAATAGCTTAAATACGAATGGAGAATGTGCACTGAGATGCAGAATGTGAAGGTGCCAAATTTAGTGGACAACAAAAACGACCTGAAGCGGAGAGGAAGAAATAATAGTAAATGGAAGAGTATGGACCAACTCAAGGATGTGTTGGAAATGCAGATTGAAGAACTATGGCAGTTAATGATGAAACAATCCATATGGAGGAGATTGATAGTAGCAGGAAGGAGGATTAATCAGAGTTTGAGCTTGATTGACAAGGAGAGGAAGATGAAACATAAAACAATAGACATATAGGAGATCATGAATATTTTCTACTTTGAGAGTTTGATGTAGGAGCATTCAGCTCAAGGAAAATCATTGTACTTTAGTAGACATAAGGGTTCTTGTGTTTCCAAGGAAGTTGGTTTCCTAAGTGTTGAATTAATGTAATTATTAAGGTTTTGAGTGATTTTAATGAGAAAAGCTAGAATAGGGATTTAATTAAGAATAGTGAGACATATTTGTAAATGTTCTCTAAATAGGATAATATGAGAGATTTAGGATAGTTGAGAGATTGAGAGATTTGAGAATTAATTGTAAAACTTAGATTAGGAGTTAGTTCATGATTTTGTGGATTAGAGAGGATCCTTAGAGGTATGGAAGAGATTTTAGTATTTAGTTGAGAGGGTTATGGATCTAAACCAAGAATTGGTTATAGAATCCTTTTTGTATAAATGTAAGCCAAAAAGTCAGAAAAAAGAGTTAGCTAGTTAGTTGGGAGTTAGAGTGTGAAGAGTTTGATTATAAGCCTACGGGAAGATTGTGAAATAGAGGCCACTGATATTGGAAATCAGGCTCGAGATAGTTCCTGTAAATATCTGGTTATTAATACAAACAACTCAACTCTAAGTTTGTGTGTGTGGAGTAATTTAGTTATAATTTTTGTATGATCTTGAGTATTTTGTGTAACAGAGGTTGCAGGCGGAATTCAAGCAGAACACAGAGAAGAAGAATGGCATGGAGGATCATAATGGATACTTTGAATCCATTAAAGGATCAAAGGAAAGTTCAGGAGTGTTTGTATTAAAGAGCACATAGATTTAAGCTAAGGAGAGTGTTGTGCGGCAGAACAACAGAAGGACCAAAACCCTGAAGGAAACAGGAACCACAGAAAAAATTGAATAAATGCCGAAAAAACCCAAGTGAAGAGAAGAATGAAGAAGTGAAGTGTTGAGGCACAAGAGTCATTGGATCTATACAATCAATGGATAGGATGGTTTGAGATGTGCGGCGAAGATTAAGTCACAGAGAATGGAGCCAAGAAATGAATGGTGGAGAATCGTTAATTAGAATCACAACGCAACATATCATAGGAGTGAATGAACCCTGGCCTTGAGCGATTTGCGATTGTGATGAGTGATATCGTTGCTGACCGTTTGAACAAGTTTTTTTAACAATGGTAGAGGATCACTAATAAACCCTGCATCACAATATTTCTTTTGAATGAATTAACTTTGGGCCTCAAGGAAGTACGACATGTGATGTCCGATGTGATTGGCAATTAGTTCACAATGCAATATTCATGGTGGATACCTTGGCCCTAAACAACTGCGATATGCGGTATTGCGATGTGCAGTGCTAAGCAGACTGAGAAGTTTTGCGATGTGCAATGTAAGAGTAGACCCGAGAAGGTTATGGATGTTGTTTATGTTATTTGGAGTTCGGTTGTGTTTATCGCATATCATATGCGAAAGGAGGAATGCATGTTGGTTTGATCTGCGATATTGTGACAGTGGATGGATCTGACAGAGTGAAATCAATGGTGGGGAATGAATGGAATAAGGGGGAGTGTCAGAGTATGTACAAAGGTTGTAGTACAGTGGAAAGAGTAATCACATCCTGCAGATTGGGAGTTTCGAATGCCAAGTTCTTAAAGAGTCTTTGAATCCTGCGATAGTGATAAAGGAAGTATTGGTAAATGTGCAAAGGTTGAGGAAATGCGAAAAGGTATGGTTATGTATGCTTGGTGGAATATTTCTATTATAAAAGAATTACAATAGAAATAGAGCACGATAGAAGGTTTATGGGTCAAGTCCGTGCATAACCATAGTTATAGAGTGGGGTTTGGTTATATGTGTGGAAATAAGGTTAAGAAGGTTGATGAGGGTGAATAAGTCCCGATGGAAAGGATGGATTACGAGTAGATTGTGGTTAGTAACAAATTTTTTCTGCAGAGATATAATTAAGGGGGCCTTAAGCCTTAATTCATGAAGGTTTGACTCGGTAGGGAGTCTGAAATTCCTGGGGCAAAATAATATTATGCAGTTCATATGCATAATATGGTTATTCGCAGGTCTTTCTTGCGTCATTTTGGTATCAGAGTAGAATTGTGGTTGAAACATTTGGTATTAAAGCAGAACAAAGAAATTTTGTGTGAAAGTTTCTTTGAAAAGAATTTATAATAGATTTATGTGTAAAGATGTGTATGTAGGAAAGGGAGATCAGATTCTATTATGAAAATCGATAGGAACATAGGGATACTGTGTAGAGGGACTTGCAGATGCAAGAGACAGAGGGCAATCCATTCAAAGTGCAAGAAATGGTGGAACAAGATCATGCAAAGATCTTGAAGGTGAGATGGTATGTTTTTGTTTTAATATGATTTGAAGATTGGAGAGTTTTTGGTTTTTATAATGATGTACTGGTAGCAACATAAGAAGATGAGAAGATTGCAACAACCTAGAGAAAGGAGCTTAAGAGAAACTGAGAGCAACTTCCAACTGTGGTTGGGTAGGAGTTGTTGAGGTAGCTCCACAATTGCGATTGTGGGTAGAGTTGTCTTAAAGATAAAAATTCCAACAAAAGAAGTGTTGGGTAGAATTTTTAGTTAGCAAGAGGTTCAAGGAAAGAACCAAAGAAATGCTAACAAACTGAGCTCAAAGGAAAGAAGCTTAGTGAGGCATATGTAGCAAGAAGGAGACTTGTTACTACAGAGGTGTAGTTGCAACTCATAAAGTCAATTCCACAAAGGATGTGGGTAGAATTTCTAAGTAATGAAGGAAGCTGGTAAGAGTTTCTAAGTGAAAGAAGAGGTGGTCAGAACCAAGTATTTCATGGTGATTTAAATACAAGAGGACAACTATGTTCTTAGAAGGTGTAGATGAGTTGAAGCCTAGAAGGAGTAGAGAGAAGTGGTCAAAGGAGGTTCCATAGATAGAGAACCAAGTGCTTGCCAAAAGACCAAGTATAGAGGAAAGCTTGGTGAGGTAAGTGGTAGCAGGGAGGACTTGCTATTGTAGAGGCTTTAAAGCAGCTCATAGGAAATGAGTGAGGAACTCATAGAGATGGAGAAGAAGATGACTACTAATAGTCATAGTAGAGGTTCTAAGGAAAACCACAAAAGAAGAAAAGTGAAGAAGGAGGATGCCAAGGAAAATGGCAAGAGAATGAGTCAAGAGGAATTTGACAAAGAGATTGCTGAGATGAAAGAACAAGTAGATGTACTAAGAATGATACTAGAGGAAAGCCAGAGGCAAGGTTGGGTCTTAAAGAAGAAGCCAGTGAAGTGGTGTAAGTTACAAAGAAGGATAGAGCAGAGGTAAGTAAGGTGTTTGTTAGTTGATGGAAAAACTCAGAGAAGACTGAAACTTCGAGTGAGACCAAAGGGTCACATGATTTTAAATCTAAATCATAAATTCCATGCTGAGTGGAGGAAATATCTTCAATAGGGATGAGACAATTATGTCTTATGATAAGAAATTTGCTATTGGAAAGAACAACGAGGAACTGGTTTTCTTAAATGGCCAAAGGGAGAGTGATGGACAGACATCTAAAACTATCACAGAGATGGAGGATTAGAATTTTATTCTAATAAAAAAGGAAGAATCAGTGTCAATAAGAAGTTATACTTGTGACAAAGAAGAAGACAGCGAGGACTGTACAGAGCTTTTAGGAGAAATTTCAAGTGAGATGGCAAATTTGTGGCATGAGTTAAGCCTTTTGGAGAAAAGGCTAGAAAACCAAAAAGTAAGTGTTTAGGTTGTAAAATCAGAACTGGATGAGAATGATGAAGTTCGCTATAGTGGAAAAGGACAGAAAGGCATCATTGAAATAGATGGTGTGGAGAAGAGACTAGATGACAGTCTTGTGAATTCTGCTGAGAATTCAAAACAACATACTGATGTACTGATAGAGGAGGAAGAATTAGAGCAGCAAGTTGAATTGTTGCCAAAGAAAGAAAAGGTGCAAAAGCCTTATGTTTTTTATTTTAACAATTGTTTTATGATTACAGGTTTTGTTGCAGACAATAAGAAGAAATGAGATGTTGTAGAGGAAAATATCTTCAAAGATATTCAGGAAGCTTGGGTGGAAGCAATATCTACAATAATACTTGAAGTAATATCAAAAGTAATAGCAGAAGCTGAAGTAGAAAAGATTGAGGAAAGTAATCAATAGTTTAAATACGAATGGACAATGTGTAGTGAGATGCAGAATGTGAAGGTGCCAAAGTTAGTGGACAACAACAATGACCTGAAGAGGAGAGGAAGAAATAATAGTAAATGGCAGAGTATGGACCAGCCCAAGGATGTGCTGGAAATGCAGATTGAAGAACTATGGCAGTTAATGATGAAACAATCCATATGGAGGAGATTGATAGTAGCAAGAAGGAGGATCAATTAGAATTTGAACCTGATTGACAAGGAGAGGAATATGAAACAGAAAACAATAGACATACAGGAGATCATGAATATTTTCTACTTTGGGAGTCTGATGTAGGAGCATTTAGCTCAAGAAAAATCATTGTACTTTAGTACACATAGGGGGTCTTGTGTTTCCAAGGAAGTTGGTTTCCTAAGTGTTGAATTAATGTAATTATTAAGGTTTTGAGTGATTTTAATGAGAGAAGCTAGAATAGGTATTTAATTAAGAATAGTCATGCATATTTGTAAATGTTCTCTAATATAGGATAATATGAGAGATTTAGGATAGTTGAGAGATTGAGAGGTTTGAGAATTAATTGTAAAACTTAGATTAGGAGTTCGTTCATGATTTTGTGGATTAGAGAGGATCCTTAGAGGTAAGGAAGAGATTTTAGGAATTTGTTGAGAGGGTTATGGATCTAAACCAAGAATTGCTTATAGAATCCTTTTTGTATAAATGTAAGCCAAAAAGGTAGAGAAAAGAGTTAGCTAGTTAGTTGGGAGTTATAGTGTGAAGAGTTTGATTATAAGCCTATGGGCAGATTGTGAAACAGAGGCCACTAATATTGGAAATTAGGCCTGAGATAGTTCCTGTAAATATCTGGTTATTAATACATACAACTCAACTCTGAGTTTGTGTGTGTGTTTGGAGTAATTTAGTTATAATTTGTGTATGATCTTAAGTATTTTGTGTAACAGAGGTTGCAGGTGGAATTCAAGCAGAATACAGAGAAGAAGAATGACACGGAGGATCACAATGGATCACTTTAATCCATTAAAGGATCAAAGGAAAGTTCGGGAGTGACTGTATTAAAGAGCATGCAGATTTAAGCTCGGGAGAGTGTTGCGTGGTAGAACAACGGAAGGACCAAAACCATGAAGGAAACAGGAACCACAAAAAACATTGAAGAAATGGCGAAAAAGCCCAAGTGAAGAGAATAATGAAGAAGTGAAGTGTTGAGGCACATGAGTCATTAGATCTATAAAATCAAAGGATGGGATGGTTCGTGATGAGCGGCCGAGATTAAGTCATAGAGAATGGAGCCAAGAAATGAATAGTGGAGAATCGCTAATTAGAATCACATCGCAACATATCACAGGAGTGAATGAACCCTAGCCTTGAGCGATTTGTGATTATGATGAGTGATATCGTTGTTGATCGTTGGATCAAGTTTTTTGATCAACACTAGAGGATCACTAATAAACCTCGCATCACAAAATTTCTTTTTGAATGAATTAACCTTGGGCCTCAAGAAAGTGCGACATGCGATGTCCAATGTGATTGGCGATTAGTTCACATTGCAATATTCATGGTGGATACCTTGGCTCTAAACAACTGCTATATGCGGTATTGTGATGTGTAGCGCAGAGCAGACCGAGAAGTTTTGCGATGTGAGATGTAAGAGAAGACCCGTGAAGGTTATGGACACAGTTTATGTTATTTGGAGTTCATTTGTGTTTATCACATATCATATGTGAAAAGAGGAATGCATGTTGGTGTGATCCACGATCTTGCGAAAACTGATGGATCTGACGAAGTGAAATCAATGGTGGGGAATGAATGGAATAAGTTGGAGCATTAGAGTATTTACAAAGGCTGTAGTACAGTGGAAAGAGTAATCGCATCCCGTGGATCGGGAGTTCCGAAAGCCAAGTTCTTAAAGAGTCTTTGAATCCTGCGATAGTGATAAAGGAAGCATTGGTAAATGTGCTAAGGCTGAGGAAATGTGAAAAGGTATGGTTATGTATGCTTTGTGGAATATTTCTATTATAAATGAATTACAATAGAAATAAAGTGTGATAGAAGGTTTATGGGTTAAGTCCGTGTATAACCATAGTTATAGAGTGGGGTTTGGTTATATGTGTGGAAATAAGGTTAACAAGGTTTATGAGGGTGAATAAGTCCTGATGGAAAGGATGAATTACGGGTAGATTGTGGTTAGTAACAAATTGTTTATGTAGAGATTTAATTAAGGGGGCCTTAAACCTTAATTCCTGAAGGTTTGACTCGGTAAAGAGTTTGAAATTCCTGGGGAAAAATAAGGTTTATGCAATTCATATGCATACTGTGGGTATTCTTAGGTCTTTCCCGTGTCAATAAATATATTAGTGAAGGAGGGATCCCTTATTGCATTGCATATCTTCTTTAAGATTATTATACATCATAATTATAATGTAATGTGGAAGAAATGGGGACCAAGATAAAGAAAAATGGGCATAGATAATGTACCAAGTGAAAATATGAGTTATCTAACCCTTTGAGATAACCAGGTCATCAAAGGATCAAACCAATCTAAGAGATAGGCATACCCTTTAAGACCTTGCAAAGTTCAAAGGAGGACCTAAAATTTTGGTATTAGATAATTTTTTTGGGTTGTAGCAACTACACAATCTTCATTCTTGGCCTTAAACCAATTTTCATCTTGATTGGATTGAGAAAATACTTGAGGCTTCATCAGGGATAACAAAGCTAAGTTATCATGGTTTGATGTGTTGACAATCTTCCTTCTCATTTGAACTCATGATTCATTATCTTTAAGAATTTGGCTATCTCGATAATTCTTTTGGACATACATGGATGGGGTTTTTGAATGCAATGACTCACCTTCTTCATTTCGATTTTCATCTTCTTGTGCTTCTTGGTAGATAATTGGTTGTGGTTGGGTTTGAGGAAGTGTTTCATTTATTCTTACATCAATGCATTCAACAACCTTTCGATTCCTTTTGCTGTAACATATGTATTCCTTGCTTCTATATGCATATCCAAGAAAAAATCCTTCATCATATCTAGAATCAAATTTCCGTATATTGTTTTCATTTACCTTAATATAACATTTTCTTCCTAACACTCTAAGATTTATGATAGTGGTTGGTCTACCTTTCCATAGTTCCCAAGGATTTTTAGTATTATTTACCCTTATTTGAGCTCCATAGAATATATATATATATAATATATATATATATAATAATATATATGATATAGATATATATAGATATAGAATAGTTGTGATACACTGCTTCTCCCCAAAATCTATCTAGTAAATTGAGCTTTAACCAACATGGATCTGGCCATCATCTCTTGTACTATTCAATTTTTCTTTCAACCACTCCATTTTGTTGTGGAGTTTTGCAATAGTAAATTGTCTTTTGATTTCATTGATGTCACAAAAATGATTGAATTCATTTGAAGTGAACTCTCCTCCTCTATCAGTTGTGAGGCATTTGATTTTTATATCTATTTCATTTTCAACTAAAGCCTTGAAAGTTTTAAATTCTCAAAATCCTATTATTTTTCTCTAAGAAAGGTTAAACCCATGTCATTCTTGTATAATCATTAATGAACAACATAAAATACCTTTCAATGTTTGACCCTTGGCTGGTCCATAGAGGTCTATTTAAATAAGTTCTAGATGCCTTGATGAAGAATATTATTTTGTTTTAAAGAACAATATGGTTTGTTTTCCATAATGGCATATCTTATAAATGACATTGTGTGGCTTTTAATATCTTTGACATGTCCTTTATCACCTATGTTTTTGTAGCCTTTACTATATTATCAAAACTGATGTGTCCCAATCTTCTACTCCATAGTTAACTCTTCTTGAGTTTTCCCATATAACATTTTCTCTTTCTATTCCATTAATAATGCATACCATAACTCGAAGTCCTGTTGGCCTTTCACATATTTTGGAATTGAATGTGAGATCATGCCCTTGATCACACATTTGATTGACACTTAAGAGATTGTGTTTCAATCCTTCTAAATATAAAACATTTTGAGCCTTATTTCTTCCATTATCTATGTTTACAATGCCTTTCCCAACTATCTTTATGAATGTGTTGTTACTAAGAATTACCTTACCTCCATCCTCTTCCTTAATTTTAATAAATTTACTTTGATCTTATGTCATATGTATTGAACATCCACTATCAATATACCATTTTTTTTTCTTGTTTTTGGGCATATAGCATGAGAGTGTACTATTCCTGTTTCTCTTATTTTTTCATATTGTTGGAATTCTAAGGGGACATTCTTCCTTGCCCTGGGTTTATGACCTGTTTAGACTACTTTTGCAATCCCGTGCTTTGTGCCCATAGTTGTTGCATATATAGCAGTCAATGTAATTCGACGGAGGAGCAAAATAATTGCCTCTTATAATACCACATTCATATGTACCTTTAGATTTTATACTTAAGTAGTTTTTAATTAGAATTTTAAGAATTTCCCCCTTCCATAATTTCTTCTTGGATAGGCTCTATAATCAATTTCTTTATGACTAAAATGATTACATGGGTAACAAATTCCATAAAATAAATTTTAGTACCTAGATGTATATGTTAGGACCCTATAATACTAGTGATTCCTCAATTACTATTGTCATTGTGGCCCTTATTGTTATTATTGTACCCCTAATGTATCCATATTGTTATTAGCGTGCCCCATAGAAGCCCACTATTGTTATTGTTGTGCCCTTATATTATTATTGTTATGTCAACTTTGATTATATTGTGATCCCTTAGACTCCTATATATAGAAAGGAGGTTTAGTCATTTGTATCATCCAAGAATTGTTCACTATGTAATTTTAAGGAAGTCACCCACTTGAAGAGGCTTATTTTGAAGGCGTTCATCTATCTTTTCTTCTATTTTGTGAGCTGGTTGCATAACATTTGGTATCAGAGCTTTGGATTTTAGGGTTTCACTACTCCAAATAGGACATCGTGGCATGTTAGCTCTAACTTTGTTTCTGTGACGTTTCAAAAGCTAAACAAAAAACCCATTTGATCCAAAATCTCTCTGAACCTCGGGATTGAATTTTAGATCTTTTCTCATTATATTTTTAGAGATATGATCCAAGTAAGTTAGGGTTTTTGCAGGATCCCGAATTATATCTCAAACAGGTGACTTTTGGAAAATCATCATAACTTTCTCTCCGAGTATCAGATTGAAATTTCATAAGAAGCTATAGAAATAGAATGCATTGTAGTTTGTTGTGTACCATTTTTAGGTCCAAAGGTTGAAACAATGACACATGGCACTTTGTACAAGTTCGCTCTACTATAAACATGTATAATCAAGCCATCTTAGGAGATTAGGCATAATGATTTCTTGGAGAATCCAATTTTGATCAGACTAGTGGCGTAGGAAAGAGGACTTAGAGTGCTACCAAAATTCGCAATTTCAGACCTTGAAGATCTGAAATTTTAGAGATACATCAGCTTCAATATCGAGCTCCTACAAAGTGAAAAAAGTTGTGTAGTTTTTTTTTTTTTTAAATTTTGCATAACTTTGGTTCGAAAAATTAGTTTGAAGGAATTCAAAGGGCATAGTGAAGCATAATTATCATTAATTGATGCCTCAAAGAAAGGAACTAGAAACACCTAGTAAGCAACCTGAAAGCTCTAGCATGACTCATGAAGAAGAGGAAGAAATGCAACATGATATATCAAAATTACGAGACCAAGTGCAACAAAATTCACTCTCACAAAATGTAACAAAAGCTAAGATGGATGGTTTAAAGAAAGGCATGGCAGCTAAAATAAGTGGCGTGGAAGATAATATGGATGGTTTAAAGAAAAGAATGGAAGCTAATATGAATGAAATGGAAGTTAAGATGGATGGTTTAAATAAAGGCATGGAAGCTAACATGGATGACGTGGAAGCTAAGATGAATGACTTGGAAGCTAAGATGGAAGGCAAAATGGAAGAATTGAAGACAAATTTGACAATGTTGCTACAAGAAATGGTCACTAATGGTGAAAGGGTAGTAAAGGAAACTCGTGATGAGAGCAAAAGAAATGTTAACCATGATTTCATAGACTCTGACATTAGATTGAAGACCCACCATGTTCCAAAGATTGATATGAGGAAGTTTGATGGAAAGGATCCCGTAACATCGATACTACAGATGGAGCAATATTTCGATCTCCATAATGTGCAAAACACACAAAAGGTACGCATTCCAACTTTATATTTGGAACCAAATCAGTTTGTATGGTATTGATGACTTTTCTCTCATAAACAAATTGTCACTTGGGAAATTTTTACGAAAGAAATGATAACACATTATGAGGATACAAAAAGCAACATTTTTTTTAGCCAATTGATAAATCTCAAACAAAAGGGTTCAATGATGGAGCACATTGAGGACTTCCAAAAATTGAATATAAGGGTAAAAGAGATTCCAGAGGAGCATAGGATTGATGTGTTCATAGGGACTTTAAAATATAATATCCAACATGAGGTTCCCCTTTGGGAACCTGATTCATTGGAGAAGGCTTTTAGGTTGGCAAGAAAAATGGAAAGCAAAATTATGGCAACCAGGAAGCCTACCACTCACAATTATAAAGATGGAAGTGTTGTTTCCCCTAGCCTTCCACAACCTACAAGGTTGACACCACAACAATTGGAAGAAAAAAGAGAAAAAGGGTTTTGTTATAGTTGTGATAGAAAATACACTAAAGGTCATGATTGTGCCAAGAATAAATTATTTTACATAGACTGTGAAGAGGAGGAAGAAAAGGAACAAGAAACATCAAAAGAAGGGGATAGAAACTAGGAACAAACCCTAGATAAAGGAAATGAATCTAACCATATCTTGTAATGCATTGGCTGGAATTACCACTCCTCAAACTATCAAAATAGAAGGACATATCAAGATGAAAAAGGTAATAGTGTTGATTGATTTGGGAAGTACCCATAATTTTAATCATTGTAAGATAACCAAGGAATTGAATTGTTTCCTATATCTAGCTCCAGAGTGTCAAGTGATGGTTTCAAGTGGAGGAACTATAAATTTCTCTGGAAAGTGCCATAATATCAAGCTATCCACGGGATAATATGTATTAAATAGCCCAATGTTTTCCATTCCAATGGGTGGTGCTGATGTTGTATTGGGAGTCCAATGGCTACAATACTTGGGTACAATAACTTTTAATTTTCAAGAAATTTTCATGAAATTTTGTTCATAACGAAAGGAAGTTGAATTAAGGGGTATTGAAGGGAAGCCGGGAAATATAATCAACTCTAATGGAATGACAAAGCTTCTAAAGAAACAACAAAGAGGCGTAATTTACCAATTATTTTTTCTCGAGATTCCCACATAGAAATCATCTATTTCCCCAAATCTCCAAAAAGCCTTGGAAAATCATTCCAAGATATTTGAGACTCCCAAAGGCCTCCCACTTATTCATGATCATGATCATGCTATTCATTTGATTCCAGGAAGTTTTCCTCCAAACATCAGGCCTTACAGATACCCCTATGCCCAAAAGAGTGAAATTGAATGTATGGCTACAAAAATGCTAGAGGCTGGTATAATTCAACCTAGTCAAAGTTCTTTCTCTGCTCCAGTGGTATTGGTGCACAAGAAGGATGGATGATGGCATATGTGTCAAGATTATAGGGAGCTCAACAAGCTCACTATTAAATATAAATTTCCCATTCTTGTCAATGATGACTAATTGGATGAATTGCATGGATCAATTTACTTCACCAAGGTGGATCTTCGTTTAGGATATCATCAAATTATAATGAAGACTAAAGACATTCCGAAAACAACATTTAGAACTCATGAGGGTCATTATGAATTTTTGGTCATGCCTTTTGGCCTTACCAATGCACCTTCTACATTTCAAGTTTGATGAATTCCATTTTCAAACCCTTCCTTAGAAAATTTGTGTTAGTATTTTTTGATGATATACTAATCTACAACAAGTCTTGGAAGGATCATGTTGAACATGTTGACAGGGTGCTCAAACTATTGGAGGAGAAACAATTATATGTAAAAAGCTCCAAATGTTTCTTTGGAGTACAAGAGGTGGAATATCTAGGTCATATTGTATCTCATGAAGGTGTTAAGGTAGACCCTAGCAAAATTAAAACCATTAATGGAAAAGCCCCATGTCCATAAAGCATCTGCGAGGATTTCTCAGGTTGACAAGGTATTATCACAAGTTTTTTAAGAATTATGGGAGAATAGTAGCACCGCTAACAACATTATTGAAGAAAGATGCATTTTCATGGACTCCAAAAGCAACAAAGGCCTTTGAACATCTTAAAGAGGCAATGTACCGAGCAGCGGTCATAGCTACCCCTGACTTCACAAAAACCATTATTGTGGAATATGATGCCTCAGGAAATGGAATTGGTGCTATTTTAATGCAAGAAGAAAGACCCATTGTTTTCAAAAGTTGTCCAATCAAAGGAAATTAATTACACAAAGCTATTTATGAGAAGGAAATGTTGGAAATACTACATGCACTTAGGAAATGGTGACCCTACCTAATGGGAAGACACTTCAAGGTAAAAATGAATCATGATAGTCTTAAATACTTTTTAGAACAAAGATTATCTCCAGAATAGTAGCAAAAATGGCTCACAAATGGCTCATTTCTTTGTGCCATTTCTATTATCCAACCAGATTGGATAAACGAAGCAAGGGTTGAATGGAAGAATGACGAAGAAGTTTGGGCACTCATTCAAAAGCTACAACAAGATCCCAGTAAATTTGATGCATTTAGCAGGAAAAATGGTTTGTTATGGTACAAAGATCACTTATACCTATGTAAGAATTCCCAACTCAAACAAAATATTCTTATGGAATTGCACACTTCTCCCTTAGGAGGGCACTTAGGATTTTTAAAAACTTACCACGAGGTTAAGAAGGAATTTTTTTGGGATGGCCTTAAATTGGATATTCAATAGCTTGTGGTGGAATGTTTTGTTTTCCAACAAAATAAAGTCGAAACAATTAAGACCCCAGGTCTATTACAACATTTATCCATTCCAAGCCAACGTTGGGAGGAGGTTTCAATGGATTTTATCACAGGTTTACCCAAGTCCGAAGGAAAGAGTGTCATCACAATGGTAGTTGACAAACTTACCAAGTATGCACACTTTTATGCATTTTCTCATCCATTTAAAGCCAATACAGTTTCTACTGCATTTATGGAAACAATGCAAAAGCTACATGGAAACCCAAAGATTATTGTAAGTGACAAAGGTCCCATTTTCATTGGAAATTTTTGGACAAAATTATTTTCTTGTCTTGGTACTTAGTTAGCTCATAGCTCATCTTATCGTCCTCGATCTGATGGGAAAACTGAGATAGTAAACAAATGTTTGGAAGGACATATTCCTTGCTTTGTCTTTGATAAACAGACACAATGGGTCAAATGGTTGCCTCTGGCTGAATGGTGGTATAACACTTCCTTCCATACTACAGCAAAAATGACCCCATTTATGGCACTTTATGGATATCATCCACCATCCATCACATCATATTTAAGACAAAATTATAAGGTTCAAGCAGTGGAAGATCACATCGAGCATCAACAACAAGTTCTCCAACACTTAAAGGATAACCTCACTTTGGCGTAGAATAGAATGAAACAACAGGAAGATCAACATCGCAGCGAAAGAAGTTTTGATGTAGGTGACTGGGTGTTCCTATGGCTACAACCATAGGAACAAATGTCCCTCAAGCAAGCTAAGAAGGATAATAAATTATCATCAAATTATTATGGTGCATACAAGGTGTTGCAAAAGATTGGTACTATGGCATACAAATTGGAGCTTCCTGCAGCTTCTCGAGTGCACCTAGTTTTCCATGTTTCATGTTTAAAGAAGGTTATAGGTGACAAGTTCCCAGCTCAAACTGTATTTCCAGAACTTGACAAGGAAGGAAAAATCATATTGGAACCTGAAGCAATCATAGAAACAAGAACTCAACAACTATGAAATCGATCAATTTTAGAGTATCTCATCAAGTGGAGGAACTTACCCGCTAAAGATTCGACAATGGGAGGATGAGAATTTTATACAGAAGGATCTAGAACTATTCAAGCGTTGAGGAAAAAACTTGTTTGAAGGAGAGGGTCATGTTAGGCCCCTATAATACTAGTGATTCCCCCATTACTATTGTCATTGTAGCCCTTATTGTTATTATTGTACCCCTATTGTCCCCATATTGTTATTAGTGTGCCCCATAGAAGCCCACCAATGTTATTGTTGTGCCCTTATATTATTATTGTTATGTAGGCATTTATTACATTGTGACCCCTTGACTCCTATATATAGAAATGATGTTTAGTCATTTGTATCATCCAAGAATTGTTCATTTGTGTAATTTAAAGGAGGTTGCCCCCTCGAAGAGGCTAATTTTGAAGGCGTTGATCTATCTTTTCTTCTATTTTGTGAGATGGTTTCATAACAATATATTTCCTGCTATTAGGAATGAATTTACTCAATCTAATTTTCTTGCTTTAATTTCTATAATGTTTCTTATTCATAGCTATATTGGTGCCTTTTACATGTTTTCATGGCTTACATATTATCCTTTTTCTGATTTCTAAATCTCCCTTTGCTTTCTCTAAATGAGTCAACCCTATTTTAATAAGGAAAAAATCATGAATTTGTTGTCCTTTTAAACAATTACTGAGTGCATCAACATAGATGATAGGTTTCCTGTATCCCTTATCTATCACTATAAAGCTTGATTCTCCCTTGGTGTTCTTTTGGTTCTCTTCATAACCAAGACTTTTTTTTATTAATAAAGATCTTTGACAATAAAGGATGTGATCTAATGACTCAAAATATTTTATTAGCCTCAAATTCTGATTGAGCTAATATGAGATATTTTCTAATTCTTTTCTTAAAAGGGACAGTTTCGTCTTCCAACTTCTCATAGTGTTCTTATTCTTCTTTCAATTTATTTGATAGAATCTACATGACTTTCTTTATCCTTATATTCTTGTAGTCATTTTTCTAATCGATTAACCTTTTTCCTTAGAGGTCTTAGCTCTTACATGGAACTTACGAGTTCTCCTTCAAAATCCACTATCGCTTCAACCTCTTCTTCAAAATTTTGATCATTCATGGCTATAAATAATATCTCTCCTCTCTCATCTTTAGACATGCATTCATCACTTTCAAAATCGCTATGTTCTTTGGAGTACACACTTTTCTTTTTAATATTTCATCTTCTTTTATGATCATGAAATTTGAATTTTACTTCATCATCACTATCTTTCAATTTTTCATAAGGGCATTTAGATGCATAGTGACCCATTCTACCACATTCAAAAGACTTGAATGAAAGCCTACCTTTGAACTTTCTAGTTCCCTCTTTTATTTTTCTTACAAATTGAGCTTCCTCTTCATTTGATTGATGACTAGAGCGTTCATGGACCTTTTTCTTGTTCATTTTTTAGCTACTTTAAATGCTACTCCTCTTGATCATGGCTTCTCCTTCTCTTTTCTCAGTTTGTATGCAATAACGTTTCCATGAAGAGTGTCCATATTCAAACTTTGAATGTCTGATAACTCCTCAATAGATGAAATTTTTTTATTAAACCATAAGGGAAGGGATCTTAATATTTTTTAAACAATATCAGATTCCTTTATTGTCTCACCAAGACCCTTGATATTGTTGAATGTCCCATGAACATGAAGAAATAATGATGCAACAATTTCATCTTCGTCCATTTTTAACTTTCGAACTAACTTTTATAAGTTTTCACCCTAGTCTCCTTTACTTTTTCATCTCCTTCATAACAATTTTGAAGCTTTTCCCAAAGTTGTTTGGCTGATTTTGCAATGGATTACTTTGAAAAATTTCATGTTTGATAGTCCACTTAATTTATCATTTTTATCCCTTACAGTATTTGTATAGAGAACTTGAACATTTTTATTAGTTGGA
The DNA here is from genome assembly GCA_000404065.3 of Pinus taeda. Taxonomy (NCBI): domain Eukaryota; kingdom Viridiplantae; phylum Streptophyta; class Pinopsida; order Pinales; family Pinaceae; genus Pinus; species Pinus taeda. The sequence continues at coordinate 77,924 of APFE031011209.1, forward strand.
GGAGTTGCAGGCACCTGGTAACCATTTTTTTTTTTTCTAAAGCAAGAGTTGTACCTTTTATATCATTAAATCAAACATAATTTACAATATCTAGACCTTTCCACCAAACTGAGTGGTCTAAGGGTAAATAGGGAGATGCCCTATAGAATCAAAGCCTTCAAAACCCAAAAAGTAGCCGCCAAACCCTTTTGAGTACCAACAAAAATAAACAACGGGAGTCGCAGGGAACATGAACCCTCCCCACAAATACCTGCACCAACAAACTCCTAACCTGCCTCTTAATTGCTGTCCATTCTTCTTTTTGAATCTGGTGTTGGAGATACATATCGCTCCATGAAGAAGCTAGATGTTTAACCCCCTGACCCCACCAAACTACTCACACAATCCTAATCGTTGATCGGTCTTGCTAAATCAGACGGCGGAGCTGAAAATTGCATGCCTGAAGTCAATGAAGTTTAGAGTGCAATGAGGGTGGTTTTCAGACTTGGCCCTCATCCAGGTGTCAAGAGTTGAATTGCATCGCTGCCAAAAATACCAAATCACCTTTGGCTTGAAAGCGGTGCGATCGCACCAAAACCACTCAGGAAGTGGTTGTCTCTCGACACTTGGAAAAATGGGAAATGTTATCGCCCGAACAGGGCCATCGTTTATTACTCTCCACCTTTCTCTTGACTGAGGAAACCAAGCGCCTGACTCCGGGGATTTTCAGGGTTGTGATTACCATAACAGCTGAGGCTAACCCTGGCCCACCTTCCATCGTTGACCTGTTTGACCAAACTTGAGAATCCTACAGAAACCTACTCATTGTGTATTGGCTTCCTTAGTTTTGTTTTGATACACTTCTTTATCCTCTTCCGCCTGGTTATGGAAAAGTTATTTTAGGTTGCTCTGCAACATTGCAAGCCAACCCATTGAAATTCTGCTATCCTTATAGTTGACACCTTGGTTGGCTAGAATGTCCGCTAATTTGTTGGCCTTTCTACACACATGGATGAATCTGAGTGTGCGTAGTCCCTGAAGATGTTCTTGAATTTTATGGAGAACCCTTATTAACCTCCAGCGTTTTGTAACTTTTCTAGCCTTGTTCCATGACTAATTCTCTTGGCCGCGTTAATGACTAACTCTAAATCAGCTTCTATTATTACATTTTGGCAGTTGTCCTGTTTCAGAAATTCTAGGCATTGCTCCAATGCCATTAGTTCCACCATATTGTTGGTGGCTTTTCCTAAATGACAATGGAAGAGGGAGATAATGCTTCCGGTTTCATCCCGTAGAATTCCTCCAAAGCCAGCCATTCCCGGGTTACCTTTTGAAGCTCCATTGATGTTATACTTCATAAAACCTTCCAGGGGGGATTCTAGAATTCTTTAACCATTTCCCTCATGATTATTTTCCTATGTAGACCTTGTGGAATGAGCCCTTGCATGTCTAAATTCTTGAGAATTCTCAACTCTGCTACTGAGGGAGGATTTTTGGGGAGATCCCTCACTATGGTACCAACTGTCTCTTTAAGCTGTTTCAAGATTTTCTCCAATAGGAGGAGAGAGGAATTCTTATCTTCTTTGAAAATTCTTTTGTTTCTTTCTTTCCACACATTCCATATAATGAAACTTGGCAAGAGAGCCCAGGCAAAGTTAAGAACTTCATAATCCGAAAAGTTATTCCTCCAATTGTTTAGGGTGTTAGTGATACTTTCTTTGTCTCTATCAGATTGATTGAATATAGTAGCAAAAATATCCCACAACCTTGAGGTGAAAATGCAGCTATTGAGAAGATGTTCTATAGTCTCCTCTTGGGCTTCATAGAGCTGGCATCTGGAGGGTCCCAACATACCCCTCTTTCTAATGTTGTCCTAGGTTAAGATTTTCATGTGGTGAACCAACCACATAAAGAGTTTGACCTTCATCCAGCCTTTATGCCTCCATAGCTTCTGCCAGATTCTAACTAGAGCTTGGGAATCCAGCCCAAGGAGAATACTTTTTTCTTCCTTAATATTAAAATTTCCCTCTTTGTTGTTACCCCATCTTAGTTGATCCTATCCTTTAGTGACTAAAATCATCCTCTGATCCAATATCCTCTTTAGGGTCTCTGCTCTACTGTTGAGAGTTTTTTCCCCTCTGCCATTTATTTTCCTCCATGTTCTCCATTTTCTTATATTGTGAACATGCTCCCAAAATTCCTTTACCTTTACAAATCCTTGATTGTATGTCTCATGCTTGAGGCCCAAAAATTCCTCTTTCAATAGTGTTGGTTCTTATTGCCATTTATCCTCCCAAAAGAGTGTCAGATCACCATCTCTAATTTCCCATAAACTATTTTTTTGAATCACCTCTCTGTTCTCCCAGGCCTTGTTCCATATGGGAGAGCCCTTCATGTTTCCAGACATTCTTATTAGCTCAGCAGAATGCCAAAAGTTGGCATATTTTTCCTTCCAGATGCTTGCCCATTGAACCTTAGGATCCTTAACCCACCTCCACCAAAGTTTGGCCCCTAGAACCTTATTGAGAATCTCTAGATCATCCAATCCTAGGCCTCCTTGGTGCTTGGGTTTACAAATCTTTTCCCATGAGACTAAAGCCAACTTTTTCCTAGTCTCCTCCTTGCCCCAAATAAAATCTCTTTGGATATTTCTAAATTGCTGTAAGACTCCTTTAGGAGCAGGGAGAGATGATAGCATAAAGACTGGGATAGTTTGGAGCACTGCCTTTGTAAGAACCAATCTACCCACCAAATTTAAAGACCTGATTGTCCATTTTCTGACTTTATCTTGCATCTTGATCATTAACAGTTCCCAAATGCTCTTGTGCAAAGGTTTAGCCGTTAGAGGAACTCCCAAATACTGAGAGGGGAGGGAATCTCTTTGAAAGCCAAGAATTCTGGAGACATTTCTCTGAATGGCTATATATGTGTTAAAGAAAAAAAAAATGATTTGGAAAGATTTATTTCCATACTTATTGCCATAGCAAAGCTATTCAAAATATGTTTGTATGCAAGTGCTTCCTTGACTGTGGTAACTCCCTGTAGCATGGTATCATCTACAAATTGTTGATGAGTCAAAACTTGACCATTCTCGGAAATTTGGAGTCCTTGAATTTTGCTTGTTACTTTAGCATGCTTAATGGACCTCCCCAGCCCTTCCATCATGAGGATGAAGAGAAAAGGAGAGAGTGGATCACCCTGTCTGGGTCCTCTAGAAGGAAGAAAAATTTCAGAGGGAGAGCCATTAACTAAAATTGAAAAGCTGGAGGAAGTCACCAGTGCCATGACCCATATGGCCCAATTACGATCAAAACCAAATGCGGTAAGCACTTTCTTGATATATGTCTAGTTCACTTTATCATATGCCTTGGCTATGTCCAATTGCATTATCATACCCACTTTCTTTTTACTAGTTAACGAGTGAACCATCTCGTGAGATTGAATGAAGTTATCTAGTATTTGTCTGCCTTCCACATAACCTGATTGTTCCCTCGAAACAAGCGTTGGCAGCAAAGGTTTGAGTATGTTCACCACTACCTTGGAAATTATCTTATAAAATACATTGCATAAAGTAATGGGCCTATAACTCTCTGGCATTTGAGCATTATCCTATTTTGGAATTAGGGCGATGAAGGAGGTATTGAGAGCCTTCAAAATAGTTCTGTTCAGCCTTGAATCTTCCACTACCCTTAAAATATCCTTTTTGACAATATTCCAACAAACTTTGAAGAAATCCACATTGAATCCTTTCAGACGTGGAGCCTTGCCAGTTTTCATTTCCTTGAGTACCTCTCTGACCTCCTTTTTAGTTACATGTCTGTTGAGATTACAATTATCCTCTTTGGATACCAACTTAGGGATGTGTTTAGTGAAGTCCTTGATGAAAGGTTCCCTTACTAAAATATTTTCCTGGGCAATACCTCGGAAGTGCTTAACTAACACTGCTTCTATCTCCTCATGGGATTGATGTATCTGCCCCTCCTTGTCCTTAATCAAAGAGATCCTGTTGTGAGTCCTATTTGCAGTGGTGGATCTATGGAAAAATTTAGTGTTGCGCTCTCCTTCTTTTAGCCATTGGACTCTAGATTTTTGTTTCCAAAAAATTTCCTCTTGTTTACACAACTTTTCCCATTCTTGATGATGTTTCTCTACTTGATCATTTTTTTTCTTATCAAAGCCTTCCTTGATCAAAGCTTGGTTGAGCTCCATTATTTTATTTTCAATAGATTTCTTACCTGCAAAAATATTTCCAAATTCATTCTTGTTCCAAGATTTTAACTTCATCTTGATGTGCTTTAATCTTTTGTGTAGTAGGAATGTTGTTGATCCCTAAATCTGCAAATCTTCCGCCCACCATTTTTCATTGTTGCTAATGAATTCTGGGTGTGAAAGCCAAATATTTTCAAATCTAAAAGGTCAATTTCTTGGGGTAACTATGCCCTTGATCTCCATTTGAACCGGCTAGTGATCTGAGCCTCCAAAAGGGAGAATTCCTGCTATTATTTCATTGTCTATAAGCATGAGATCTTCAGAGATCATGAATCTATCTAGCTTGGAGGCTACCTGGGAATCCCCTCCTCTTTTATTATTCCATGTGTAAAGGCCATTGTTTGTCTCAATGTCAAAAAACTTCATGTTTTCTAAAAAGGTTTGGAACGCTGAGGAATCTTTATTTAGAGCTCTTGTACCCCCTTTTTTCTCTGAGAGAGCTCTGATCATATTGAAGTCCCCTCCTATGATCCAAGGTAATCCTGCATGCCTAACCTGAAGATCCACCAAGGAGTCTATAAATCTGATTTTGTCATCTAACCTTTGAGGGCCATAAACAGTCATGACTAGATAAGTGTCCCTATCTCCTACAGGCTATATGACCATTGATAAATAATTCCTCGATGCCTCCACATCAATTATTCCTATTTTTTTGGGATTCCAAAGAGTGAGGATACCCCCTACTGTGTTTTCAGCTTTAACTTCTAGAAACTCAAATTTGTTGAGCCATTTACTATGGATTTTCCTTAACTTTTGAATAGAACATTTCGTTTCTTGGACGAAAGTTATATCCGGAGCTGCCTGCTTCATTCTGATATTCAACATTCTCTGTTTTCTCTTGTTGCCTAGACCTCTAATATTCGAAGTTGTGAACTTCATAATTAAAGTTTGGTAAAGGAGTAACTGGTTAGATGTTTCATCTTACCTGAGTCTACCATAAGATTTCCACATTCCATCAGTAGCTCGTTCTGCTTTTTTTGCCTCTTTTTTTTCCTGGATTTCTCGGTGCTAACCCCAGAGTCATTTTTACTGCTTTCACCCTTTCTTTACTCTGTTTTTCAATGTTGTTTACTTCCCCCTTTGCCTAAGTTTTCCATAAGAATAACTACTGTATTCGATTGAAATCTTCTTTTGGTAGTGATTCTACCCTGCCAGTAGTTCCCTGATTCAAGAACCCTTCTAGATCTAGGTTTCTCTATCAAGAATATTCTATAGATCATTGTCCTCCATTTCCATCTCACTCTAGGTCATCTCTTGATCCATTTCTGGTTTTGAATCACTCATCATGATCCCTTTCTATTTTTCATTTTCCTGTGTCTAGTCATTATCTTCTTCCTTCTCCTTGTTGTCATAAGCTTCATTCATTACTTGATCTTCTACTGCTATTTCTTCATCCTCTTCGAGAACTTGTAACTATTTTTGACTAGCCTTCTGTCCTTCAGCTTGGTGTTGCTTTGGCCCTTTTTTGCCACTTTTTCCTTTATGAACTACTTTGTGAAAGCTATCTGTGTCTTTCATTGTGTTAGTTTTGCTTTTGTTTTCTGCTTTACTGAGAGGGCAATCTCTTAGAAGATGCCCTTGTTCATGGCATCTATGACATCTAAATAGAATATGCTCGTAGTCTAATATTTTCACCCATTCCTCATCAAAAACCTCCAAGATGACCTCATTCGAAAGAGCTCCAGATAGATCCATTTCCACATAGATCCTTGCAAAGGAGGTGTATTTTCCCCTCCTTGTGGCTTCAGAAGCTTTGACAAACTGTCCTAGTTTATTGCCTATGGCAGCTAGCGATTTTGTTTGCCAATAATCAAGAGGTAGAGAATAGAGTCTTACCCAAACTGGGACTGAAGTAAAAGTTTCCCGCTCCAGTACGAAATTCATTGTCCATGGCCTCATATATAGCCCTACAACTGCATAGAAGTAGGGTTCGCCTTCAAACACTCTGTCTTTATCTTCAAGGTTGGTGAACACCACAGTGAAGAATCACTTGGACCCCAGATGAAGATCAATGCTCCTTTTAGGCTTCCAGTGGTATCTGATCCATGTTTGTAAAGATTTTTCAATGGGTCATAACCCCATGAATTTGCATATAATTGCATATGTCCGCATGTGATCCCTATGCGCTTACAGTGCTGGATCATTTAAAACCACTCTAGGAGTGATTTCAGCCTTGGGTTTACATGGTCCCTTTTGATTTTTGTCTTTTGTTCCCTGTTTTTTGTCATTTTCCTCCTTGTCTTTTGTGCCATCATTCTCCTTCGATTTGGTACCTTCTGTTTCCTCTTCCCTATTTCTTCTTCCTTCCACAACATTACCTCTGCCTTTATTCGAAGGTTTCTTGCCCTTGTTGGCCAATGTATCCTTGTAGGAGGGAGTGGAGCTCCCTCCTTTGCGCCCATCCATGGGGAAAATTTCCTCAGTAAACTTAAACCCTAGTCACTCCCGCTTTCGTGAAAACAACATAAGTTTTGATCTTTTCACCTGATAACCATTTTCAACAACCATCCAGACATCAATAACTAGAGACATAATTTAGATACTCATTCTTATTTTCCAAAAGGTGTAATTTGATCCATCAAACAATGTAGCCTTGATTGAATAACATCCCCTATGATTGACCATGTTCCTTTGTGATCTACATTCCAATGATTAACTATTCAACCTTTCTCTCATACCAATTGTTGGAAATATAATTATACTGAGAGTGGGGGTGAATCAATATAATGGAAAACCTTAATCAATCAATTTTTTTTAATACACATATAGGATTAACTATATCAATAACAAGAGATATTTGCAATTGATTTTCCGGATCCATCCTGTTCATGTTGATTTGGTGCTCAACTTTTCAAACCCACAACCGTGGTTCAAAATTAGGATACAAAAGTATATGGAAAACTGATCAACCTTAGAATTTGATAAATTGAGAAATGTTTTTAGGGTTTTGAGAAAAATGGTCGCCAATAAAATTATTAAGAAAGTATTTTATGCATATTTTATAATTTAAGTGATTATGTTGTTGACAAAATTAATAGACTTATATGAATTAAATAATTAAAATGTTTATACAAAGATTAATTAATATATATGTTTATATTATTAAAATAAAAAATATATTTTCTTTTATATTATAAAATGATTAACATATTCTTTATATTCAAGAATAATTAATGTATTCATAATATATTGAAATTAATTAATATCTTAAAAATATTTATATGAAGGCCATATGGCCATATGATGAAAATATCATCCACAAATATTTTCCATAATTTGGTTTTTAAGGGTGCACTTTCAAGGGATTTGGTTTCAAAACCTTCCATGAATAAATTGGCTATTAATGGGTAAATATGAGAGCCCATTTCTACTCCTCACGTTTTCCCATATACTTCATCCATGAAACTAAAGAAGGTGGATTTGAGGCAAATTTCAACAAGTTTTGAAGTGTTGGGATCAATGATTTTTCGAACAACCTCCAATACGGCTCCATCAATAGGAATATTGGTATATAGAGGACGAGCTTAATATTCTTTATTTCATTGATAAAGCAGGTGAAATATTTGACCAATGATTCAATGTTGCCAACCAAGGGTTTTAGTTTCTTGGCAAGGTATTTGGCGAGATGATATGTGGGACAACCGATAGTGTTTACAATGGGTCTAATTGGAATCCATCTATATGTATTTTAGGAGCACCATAAATTATAGTGGTATAGGGACAACTTTCAATGAAGGTCTTATTATCTTGAATGTTGTTAGCTTTGATTAAGTTGGAAACTTATTTTGTAATTCTCGATTTTTATTTAACTTTTTTGTAGCACCCACTATTGTTAAAATGAACTATAATTTTATCATTGTTTTTTTTTCTATTCATGATGACTGTGGCTCCTCCTTGTCTTCTTTTAATATTACAATTTTAGGGTTAGATTTAAGGATTTTAGAGCAAGGTATTCATCTTTCATAATGTTGCTTCTAGGGGGACTAGATTTTCGAAGAATGATGGAGCAATCTCGCCTAATTTTCTCTTTGGTATTATTAGGCATGTCTTTAATTCCATATTCTATGTGACAAAGCATATCTTATATGGGAATTTTCTTAGGAGTCATGGAAAAATGTAACCCTTTATGTAAAAGATTAATAATTGGTTCATTTAAATTGAGATCAGACAAATTGATAATTAGGATTGATGAATAAGTTAAAGGAAGAGGTGGTTTAACATTAGGGAAGCACACAAGTTCATAATCCAAAGAAGACTTTTGTGTAAGATGGGGAGAGAATGTTTGATTGCAGAGCGAAGTGTTCATATCTTGAATGGGAGGGAGAGTTTTATGTGGATTCAAAGACAAATGGAGAGAGAAATTCTAATTGTAGAACGAAGTGTTCAGATCATTAATGAGAGGGAGCATATTATGGGGATTCAAGGACAAAAAAATGTAGGGAGACATCAAATCGACATTTTATGTATGTGATTTATTCAAATGGGAAGCCAAATGCATTATTCGATCACTTGCAACAATGTCTGTAGAATGAACATTGATGAGAGGTTGAGTGTCAAGGTGAAGGGGGGTTAATGAATGTGAGTGAGGAGTGTCAAACAAATGCATAATGGTTGTTGATTATGTAAACTGTGCTGAGCTTGAAAGGATATTTTTATATTTATTGATTTTATTGTTACTAACTTCAAACGTTTCTTTTGAAGTGGTTTTCCTTGAGGAAATCAAATTGATGTTGGTTGTACTTGATTTATTCGAATGGGAAACCACATGCATTATTCAGTCACTTGCAAAGATGTATGTAGAATGAACATCGATGGGAGGTTGAATGTCAATGTGAAGGGGGGGGAATGAATGTAAGTGAGGAGTGTCAGATGAATGCGTAATGGTCGTTGATTCTGTAAACCGCACTGAGATTGAAAGGAAGTTTTTAGATTTATCAATTTTATTGATTTTATTATTACTAACTTCAGACATTACCTTTGATGTGGTTTTCCCTGAGGAAATGAAATCAACATTAGTTGTATGTGATTTATTTGAATGAGAAGCCAAATGCATTATTCGATTACTTGAAATGATGTCTATAGAATGAACAATGATGGGAGGTTTAGTGTCAAGGTGTAGGGGGTAATGAATGTGATAGAGGAGTGTCAAACAAATGGGTAATGGCCGTTGATTCTGTAAACTGCGCTGAGGTTGAAAGGCAATTTTTAGATTTATCAATTTTGTTGATTTTATTGTTAATAACTTTAGACATTAATTACAATATAATAATTATTTGTAAGGTTTATATTTAATTATGGATTAAAATTATTAGAAACCTGAAAGTTTATTGTATTGTTATAGAGTGAATGCAGGTTAATAATTGAGTTTAAATAATATTTTTGTGCAGGAATGGTTATAGAGTTTGATGGAGAAATAGAGTTTGATGCAGTGTAATTGATTGGATTATTGGATGAAATGATCGAAGGTAGCGTAGACCCTTTGTTCATGTGAAAAATCTTAGATAATTTCAGAGTTTTTTTTTGCAGGACAATTCTTCAATTCTGAGAGATTTTAGAGCTAAGGCAACATTAATTTTCTGCGATAATCCATGATCGATTTGGTTGGCTAATGATACGTGAAGATAAAATCATTTCTGAGACAACAAATCCAGTTCAAATCTGACCCTTTTAATTTCACTTCATAACAATAAAATCAATAAAATAGATAAATCAATAAACATGCATGCATACATGATTGGAATACTAGTTAGCTGATATAACTAATTGAGGAATGCACAAGAATCAATGCATGAAGTGAAAAGATTCTCATTAATACTACTACCCATTCAAATACATGTACCATGAGCTCTTCAAAACCAAAAAGTGGGATGAGAGAACTCATATAATATCTAGATAGAAACTCTAGCCTCACAATCACTCAACCTACAAGTTACCAAGAGGAGAATGCTTTTAGCTCCCTGAGCGCAAAGCAACTATCTAATTACTAGCCTAGTCTAAATGCTAAAAGTCCCTTTGAATGGGGCATGAGGGTGCATTTATAGGAGTGGGATGACTTTTCACCTTCCTCATGAAATTTCAATGCCCCATGACTCTTCAACTTCTCTAGGATAAGTTAGAATTTCTCATGATCAATGTTGTTCCTTTTGGCCTTTTCCATGGTTTTAATATTTTTCATTTATGATAAAATAATATATTTACAATATAACATAATAAAATTAGATTCAATAGAATTTGACATAGTAGTTTTGTAGAAAGCTATAGCACCTTAGGAAAGTTGTTGATGTCTTCATTTTGCCTAAGGGTCATCTTGGTGCCGAGTTTACTATTCAATAGTTGTCACCAATTGAGATCACATGTTTATGTGGCAATTATCCTGACCTTTTCAAACCTGTGAGCACACAACCAATGATTAGTATGTTGGATTAAAACAATTCTATTTAACAAAAAAACACATTGTAGTAGTTACTCTTCCATGAGCTTTCCCAATATAATTAATCTTGAGAGACATGAAAGATTTCACAAACCTGAAGTAAGATTTTGATCTTGAGGTTGGAGTTGATCAATTAATTGTATGAAATTATCCTCCTTTGTATTTCCTTGGTTTCCTTTAATTATTGTGAACATCTTGGAGTGATATTCCTATCACTTAATTTTTTTGTCTCCTAATGATCATTATTATACAATTTTCAATGCTTCCATGGCATGGATAAGATTGTCATAAACCATGTTGATCTGAATCGTTAGAGGAATGAGATTTAAATATTGACACAAGAATAAAAAATTAAAACTTCCCAACAAGTAACCCGTACCAATACTACACTGGCCTTGACGCGCTCAACTACAAATTTCTCATGATACCTAATGCATTAATGTTATTGTGATCTAAGTTGTTTAATAAATGAAACTTCAGGAATGACAAAGGAATATGTCAACATGCTTAAGAGAAGTATTGGAGAACAATAGTATAATAAGAACTAAGAATATTGTTTCCAGGAATATTGTTGAGGGCTTTTACTTGTATAAGGAAAGCGAGCTGGGCCGGTAACTGAGGTTCATATCCTTTATGATTAAAGGCCACAAGATTGGAATCTGCTGGATCAATCCCACCTATTGTTGATAACAAAGCTTGCTTTTGGGAGGGACAATTCTGCAGTACTTCAAGTGTTGACATAGCAGATGGCGATTGAGCCATATCCTCCACTATATTATAATTCTGTGATGCTCGGGCACGAGGATTAAATGTCGATTTATGTACTACTCACTTTGGCGGCTTTATAGTTACTTTAGGAATGATGGGGGAAACAACTTCTAGTGAAGTTGTTGTCGAACTACTGGGTTGATCTGTAACCTTGTTGTTTGATGACTGTGGGTTCCCATAATCTTTATTCGGTGTCGATATCAAAGCATCATTTTGCTGTTTTGAGATGGATATCATAAGCACTTGGGATTTGGAAGCATGATTGATAGCAACCAGGTTAGTTTCTGGGTTTGGAAATGGATTAGCCAACACTGTTGAGGTAGTTGAATTCTTTAAAAATTTCACAACCTCAGGTCGATGTGGACAATCTCTCATGAAATGCTCATCGTTACATATTAAATATGGATAACAAGGTTTCTATTTCCCAGCAAGGTTTTCGGAAGATTTTTCAGGAGTTGAATTTTCTTATTTCTTCTTATTATTTTTCCCTTTCTTCCTGCCCCTTGGTTGCTTTGGTTCTTTGCCCTTGTCAGATGACATGACATTAACCTCTGAGGCAAGAAGTTTGTCATTTGCTTTTTGACTAGAAACTGCAAGGGTTTTAACAGATCGAGCCTTTGCGATTTGTGTACTTGAGGTACCAATCACGCCATCGTTGGCATGAGAGTCCCTGCTCAATTTAGGAGGGGGAGGAATGGAAAATTCTGGTCTAGGAGCGTCAGGAATTTTTTCGTAGAGTGTGCTAGACTGAGTATAGATCAAGTCTAAATATTGTGCACAAGCAATGACTTGCTCTTCAGTGATAAATCCTCCCTTCGCCACATCTTTTGTAATAGAAGGCAATAATGATTTAATAAACCACTCAGCTAGAAGTTGATAAGGAACATACGTTTTTACCATTTGACGACAACATCGCCACTCATGAATATGATCAAATATGTGAGTGGCTATTGTTTGTGTAAAGTTGGTAAGGAGTTCTGTTCTTGTTTTGTACCATATGGGTAGCTAAAAGTGGGTTAGAAAAGTAGTGGCAAGGGCACTAAAGTTATGAAACGAAGCTCTAGGCAATTCAATATACCATTTTGCTACCGGACCTCTTAGTATTCGCTGAAAAAGGTGAAGCCTAATCGAATCATCATTTAGGGTGTTAGATGAGCACCACAAATGAAAATTCATTACGTGATTTGATGGATCTTCACCTGGATTTCCATTGAATTTAGGAATATCGGAGGGAAGTTTATGAGGAATCTCTGGCCGCAAAGGGGTGTAAGAAATTGGATCATTCGTTAACCGGTTCAAATCTGGCAATTCTAAAGTTGCTACAAAAGGCAACTATTGATTCAGGTTTGGCATGTTAGAGCCTAGATTTACCTCAGGCTCAAAAGGTAAGCTTCTAGGTCCACATCAAACCATGCTTAGCCTAGTAGCTAACCCTACCAGGTCAGAAGAGGGCTCTCTCCGAGTCAATATCAGCTAATTATGATCACTAAGGGCTTGAGATGACTGATATAGCTGCTTATCTTAGGCTAGGTATAGATGTAAAGGATTTTGTTTGACAAAATGGTGTTTCTGTGGGCTCTAAGGGAAAGGCAGATTTTGGGTGCAGGGAATGAGGCACAATCTTGCAGGGATTTTCGATGGGGCAAGGTAGGCAACTGTATTTGGCACTATAAATCAAGTGAGTTGGATGGATCAGACTGAGGAGGATTTGAAGACGGCAAGGGAAACCATGGATCCTCTCCAAACAGTGGAAAACATTAAAGACTAAAGCAAACTTCAAGTAGAGCACTGCACTTCTCAATGTATTCTACATACACTCTTGTTTGTTTAGCTGAGAATAAATAAAGAGAAATGATACATATAACACATGAATAAATTCACAAAGACATAAGAAATCACTGTACCAAAACAAATTCCGTAGGGATCCCAAAGAATGCTACAAATCCTGGTCTCAATTCCTTAGCCAAAATACTGATGTGAGTGTACAATGAAGCTCAAGGCTTTCTCAAGAGTCCAACCATGCTAATGAATGAAAAACAACATAATATAGACAAACATAGCTCCTCCTTGCCTCTAGAGGTCGAGCTCACATGTTTAGGATCTGATCCAACTGATCCTAAACTGAGAACTGGAATCTAGGCAACATAACAGCATGCCTCTAGAAACAAGGAAACTGATTCATTCAGTTTCAGACAACCTCTAAACTGATGAATCTACCTCTACAAGTAAAAATCTAACATATTTACATCATGACACATCAATTTTCATCAAATTACATCATAAATTTTCCATTAGGAGAGTGAAAAAGTCAAACTAGGCAAAACTGGGCAAAAAACAGAGTAAAACTGGGTCAAACTGACAAATTTTCCTCTATGTGCCGCTCTTGTTTGGACCCACTTTTGGAGGCCTTCCCGATGTCCAATTCAGATCCAAGTGTTCTTGTTGGAAAGGTCTCTCTGTCTACTTTCCAAACCAAGTGTAATTTTTCAATTTTGCCTTCATTTGCCCTGTCAAAAATCAAATCTCCCAAGACTGCTTCTTGTGTGTCAAAATATGGGCAGTGAGGTCATTTTTTGAGTGTTTTTGACCTCTTTGAGGGCTCAAAACCTGCCCAAATTTCTTGGCCATGGGTAGGAAAGCATATTTTTCCATGCCAAATCCAAAAATGTTGAGTTTTTGTGATTTGGAGCCCTCTATCAAAAGCGAGCGCCACGTGGTGCGGCGCATAGGGAGGAAAACTTTGTTTTTTGTGCAAAAAAATTCCAAAATGCAAAAATTACTCCAATTTTTTTGAAATTTGGGCTGGACCTTCTTTATCAAGAGCTATGATGAGCCAATGATGCCTCGGCTAATATCCAAAGTTGATCATACTCCTTTCGCCTCTTTGAAGCCTTCTTCAATTTTGCCTTTAAGTTCATTATTCGCGCTTTGCAAACCTTGTTCCGCACCATGTAATGAAATTCAATGTGTCTCAAAAAGTCTTTCTCCTTGTTGGCCTTCTCCAGTAGTCTCTCTAAGTGGATGTGAATCTCTCGAGCCAAGACTCCCAATTGGCATTGATCTCTTGCTCAAGTGAGGAAAACTCCACCCTCCTTCTTTGGGCAGCTTGGCAGTTCTCCCGAATGTTTTGTAACTCCATGATTGTGTGCTGCTCTTCAAGCTGCTTATTCCTCTGCTCCAAGTATTTTATGATCCACTTAGCCCTCTCCAAGTTGAGGGACAAGGCTTTGATTTCTGTCTGTTGGTCTTGGATGATCGCTTTGATATTTGTGCTTTCCGGGCCCATGTTTGTATCATCATCCCCAATAAGAATAAAGTCCCGCTCACCTGAAGGCCCCTCATCCTGCATTATCCTCTTACCTTTGTCCTGAACCTATGGTGATGATGGTGGAAGCGAGGCCCCTTCCACCCCAAGTGGAGATAACACTTGCTTTGCTGCCGTGAACAATTGCCTAGTGCCCTTCTAATAAGTGATGAATACCGGCACAGTAGCAGTGTGTGTCTCATGACCTTCATGCTGATAAGAAGGTCCACCTATCTCAGGAAAAATCTCTAAAGGTCCCTGAGAAGCTCTGAAAAACTCATGAGAGATGAAATCATCCCAAGTGATGCCCTGCAAGCCAAGTTGATTAATAACCACAATTTTGATAAGAGCAAAATGATAAATATGTTAAACTGCTGTTGAGGGGTCTTGTGCTACACTAGAGTGGTCATCTTTTCGATATTTCGTCACATGAAGTAAGGAATGTTCATCATCCGTACTCGAGTAAAATGCATGAGCATCCTGATATGATAAGCATACAAATGGGAGAACTGTCCCTCACAGCTAAAATACTTCATGATCAATTTCATTAAAGGGGCATATTCATCTTTGATATACCGAAAAGGAAACACTCTCTTGAGCTACCTCAAGAAGCGAGGCTTAATGTACAGTTCATAATACTGCTGGTCAATTTTCTGCCTCTTGTTCCATGGCTCTCCAATGTTGGGAATATTGGTTGCTAATGAAATGGATTCTAGTGTTAATGTGAAAGTAACACTAGCTAGAGTGGCTTTATCACCATGTAAATGTAGTACAAACAAACGAGCCAAATCACGATGAAACTGAATGCTAGAAACCTTCTCACAAAATTCATAACATGACTGATGTCCAAAACAAGAGATGGCAAGTGGGAAGGCCTTCAATTCAACAAGGGTGGTTGGTCCTTCTTTGATATGTTTGCCACCTCTATGAGGCCTCCTGTGTGCATGTCCCTCTGTAGATGAGTCACTTTGGGTCTCCCCATCATAATCATATGAAGGATCAAATGCCATGGAGAAATAGGTGTTGATATGTCAAACTATCTTGGATTGCCTTTGATGATGTGTTTGACCTTTGTTTTGTCACCAAGGGCAAATAATGAAATGAGGGACTATACGGGGAGGGAAAAATAGTGGAGAATTAAGGGACTGTTGGGATAGATTTTAGTTTAGGGAAATGTGGGATGTTTTGGGATTATAGGATTAGGGTTTGGGGATTTACAATTGAGATTTTGGAAAAGGGAATTTGGGATAGGGGATTAGTGAATTTAGGGGGTAGGGAATAATGAAATCAAAGGAAAAATGGGTTGAGGGAATGAACTTGGTGACAAAGCAGTGAATTGAAACCCTAGCAGCAAGTTTCTTTGAGGTATTTTAAAAGGTAGGGTTTGATTGTTTTAAACAAACACCATGAAACACACACCATCAAACCATCATCGAACTTGGATAGAAAATAGCTTTGGAAGGTCTACCTACTTGTATCAAGCTCAATCCATGCAATTTCGGGCGATTGGAACGAGTTTGAGCAGGGGTTGGGTTCTCTGGCTGTGTGCGCCATGCAACATGCCCAATGTGCACCCTTGTAATTTGACACTGGATACTGAGGCCCAGTGTGCCGCACCGGTTGTATGTGCCGCGCCTCCTGCCCAGTGCGCCGCGTCGAGCAACCTAGTGCGATTTTCACCCAAACTTCACACTCACTCACCAAAATTGCTCTTCTTGCTTCTCTTTTGCAAATGAACTTATCCAATGAAGGAAGAGCTTATAAACAAAGAGCTTTTGAAATTTTAGCTCATGAAACTCACTTTCATAATGTTTTGGATTGGACTTTATCTTTAAACTTTGTTTTTTGGACTTTTTCACTTCTTTTGAGTTTTATGATGAACTTAATGACCTGAGCTTTGCTTGTTTGCAGGTGTTGGAGCTTTTTGGGCTAAGGAAAGAAACTAGGGCGCAGATGAAGGAATTTTACAATGAAGAAAACAAAATTTTCATGATTTTTGTACAATAAAAGCTAAATACTCTGTTTTTTCCTCAAAATAGAGTTTTGAGGAAAAACATAATTTCGAACACTTGGTGATGAAATTTATTGATGTTGAAACCTCCTCATGGCTTATTGGTAATTATTGGACACTTTGAAGCATTTATTGATGAAACCCTATTGGAACCTTGACCTAATTGACAATAAACCCTAAAGACAACCTTTTGCAATTTTAGATAAAAAGAAGACTGTATATGCCTTTTTAATGAACAGACATGAACCAACAAGTAAATGACATGAGGGACATGAGGAAAACCACTCTCGTCAGATGATCCATGTGCCTAATGGAATGTAGATGACTGGGCGGGACACCTAATATGAAATGCAACAAGAGGATTTGATCTCTGACAGAGGGATGAAGATACCGACACTAACATGGCGAAGCATACCCAGGATAAGATGGGATCGCCTGAGCAGTAGGTCTTTGCATACCAGCATAATGTATTTGATGCTGGTAACTTTGATAAGGTTGATGGACATAACCAGTATAGTATGGTTGTTGATAACTGTTTTGAAAATGCAGTTTCCCATTACCTATAAAGCCTTGTTGCTCAGGTCCTCGGTAAGCTTGCTGGAATTGCGGTTGTTGATATTGCACTAGCCATGGTTGTTGGACCATTTGTTGTTGTCCAATACTAGATGTTTGACTAAGATGCAGAGTGATAGTCCCCATTTGAACCTGAGTTGTTCCAGTTAAGGAAGCACTAATCTGAGATTGTGATTGAGCCATAGAGACAAGAGGCTGTTGTACTGCAACTTGAGAAATTAGAGGTTGACATACAACAAGCTGTGCTTGTACTTGCGACGCAGTCACAATAGCAGGTGTAGTGGTAATATTTGACATAGGTTGGGTTGGTTGCATTGAATATACAACCTTTGGTTGTTGAGGCAGTACTAGTAGCCAACCACCGGATGTAATTCCACTCTGACCTGAATTTTGTTGTGAGCTCTCATATGGTTGTTCTCTAGGAGGGAACAATGAAAAAGCATACTGCCCCCCATATGGTGGCAATCCAATGCTCAAAGGATAGATGGGTCTTTGAAGACTGGGTTGCCCAAATTGAAAATAGTATGTAAGATCAATTTGCTGAGCTTCAACATAAGAAATGCCAGATAGGATCCCGAAGGAACCAATGGGAACAGACCATGTCGTTGAAACAATCCCTGGGTGGACTCGATCTAGTGATTGATAACTAGTTGGGACAGATGGTATACCAACAACAATCGTAGGAGTGGTAGTAGGAAGTTCTGTTGCGGCTGTATCGGATGGCACAGTCCTAGATGTTGACGGTTGTTCAAACATATTTAGCCTATTCAAAATATTTCCTAGCGATTCGACAGGAACTTGAGATGAAGGACGATTAAAAGAACTAACTTCAGGAATAGAAGGATATAAGTGGATCCTAGCTCCAAAATGTAATGGAGTACTGGATGGAAGATCCTCTACAACTTCTTCTATAAAAATCAGTCCAGGAGGAAGAGGTAGATCATTAGGTCCATAAAATATTTCCAGAGTTGAAGAAGGTATAGCTTCTGCAGTGACAGATACTAGAGGAGTAACACCTTCTGAATTATGGAACTCAACTTCCAGGTGTTCAGGTAAGTGAACTTTAGTTTCTGCATCAGCTCTAGATGGAGCTTTTTTAGGTATAGAAGTGTCTACCATTACACTAGGATCAGTTCTAATGTCCTCTTGTAACTGCAGAACTTCTTCTGTAAAGGTAGATGTACTAGAAATGATCGGAGTAACTATAGTCTCTGATTATGTTGAAACACAAGTTTAAAATAAACCAGGAGAGGTGGACTCAGTTAAATGAGACTGTTTCGCCTGTAATGGTTTCGTTTCTGGAGTCAAATATGGTTGACTCACTAGCCTTCACGAACGATGGGATTTTGATTGACTTTCTTCCACGATTGCAGATTACTTGATCAACTCAAAATTAAAAAAGGGGAAAATGTTATTTCTAATTAAATAAATTTTAAGACGCTTTGACACAACTTTGCTTTTTCAATTTTTAAGAGTCGAGAAAAATCTAGAGATGACTCTAGTCGCCTTCAATTTTTAATGAGCCTAAAGTGACAAGTGCTCAGATGGACCTTTTCATTTAAGGAGTCGAAAAGGAATGAAAGCGACTACTCTAGAAATCTAGACAGAGGGATTACCAAACCAATCGCAAAACTCCAATATACACCTTGGTGGTAAATTAAAGAGAAATTACCAAGGACTTTACGTACAGAAGTCAATCTTCCTGAATGTTGTGTTGAGTGCATTGTGATCAATAGGGTGGCAGACATGGCTTCCTAAGGATAAAGGATATTAGCCTATTGTGGTCTCCCAATATATACTCAACTGTACGGGGAGCACAAGTCCGTACTGGCACTTGTCCTATCAAAGAGGAGGAATCACCCAACCTTCGATGAAAATGATAATTACCAGGTTTTACGACGCCAGAACACGTCTCTAGCCTAGACTTCTAGATGTGTTAAGTTAGGTTCCAAAGCATTTTTATGTTCATTGAGATTTATTTTAGAGTTGATCTTTCTTAGAAGTTTGTCTTTCAAGGTTCACCGTGTGATGTAGATGTAAAATTCAATCTAAAATCATAAAAAGTCGTTTATTTTCTTTTAGCAATGAAAATCCTAGCTACTAAGGAAAGAAGAGTACGATTCTTTCAACAGAGAGCAAAGAGCACACACTAAATGCACTTTTCCTAAATCATTTTCCACATGCAGTCTAAATGCACATGCACATGCATGTATTTGTTTTTCTGTTTCCGTAATGTGAGAATGCCAAAAAGGAAAACTAAGTACATATCTAAATTATTTTCTTCAAAGCAACACTTCAACAATTTCTTTTCAAAATGAAAGGAAGACTAAAAAGACACTTTCAATTTCGAATGGAAAACTTCTTTCGACACTTCAAATATTGACAATTCAAATCAAATAGAATGGAAAAATTACAATCAACTAATGACACTCTTCTTTTGACTCAAAATGATGGTTACGACACTTCTTTACATCAAAAACGACAGTTCGATTAAGCTACTTTTGACAAAGGAGGACTGTAAATGATGAAAAATACATAAAAAAATATTCACAAATCCTGATCAATGGAGGCTGAATAATGTAAAGGAAGAAAGCTTTAGCAATGATATACTGATCATAAGCAACAAAACTACTGAATAGAGCTGAAAAAAAGGAGGAAAAACCAAATTACAGAGAGAGAAATAGTATCATTTAGTCATCGCACCTGTCCTTAAGGGAAACAGGGATGCATCTCACTTGCAACACACGGGAGGTGCGATGCATACAGATTTCCAGTTACAGATAGTGCGATGGACCACAGAACGAAACTGAGTTTGATTTTTGCTCAAAATTTGTAGCTAAGTTCAGTGATTTAGGCTGAGCTATGATAGACAGTAAAAAAAAAGTACAGGGGTATGATCTTAGGAGGTTATTGAGCTACCAAAAGGGCACTTAGGATGTTTGCAAGTCAAATGTTTAATTCATAAACCAACTTGGAGATTGACTGAAGGAGCATTGATCTACTTTGTACTTGCATAGCAAGAGTAGTTCGAAGGCTAGCTGACTTAACTTCAGGCTCCATCGGTAGTTTATAAAGCAAACAACAATAACCAACAAACAAACTATTAGTTCCCCAGTGGAGTCGCCATTTTGTTTCCAGGAAAACTAGTGTCTTTTCGATCTACTAGTCCCACTAAGATGGGTAGCTATCTTAGAAACAAACATTTCAAAGCACTTCGAGATTTCCTTTATGTATGATAGATAAGAGAGAAGCAAAGAGGACCAACCTATATCTTTCACTTGGCTCCTTGCTTGTTTCCTCTCTCCCTTGATAGAGCTTGCCACTCTTCTCCTACTTGTCCCACTCTAGAGAATACCTGTATAGGCAAAACGACAAAACCCTATCAAAGCATCTCGATCTATGATATCATAAAAAATGCAGAATCAGAAATACATTAACCATACAATTGCATCCACAAATAAAAAGATTCACAGATACATGATTATATGGAGGAAAACTCAAAGAACTTTATTGATAGTAGAAATAGAAGAGAGGATTACAACCCAGCTGTTTGATCCAGCATCATCCTCCCAGCATCAAAGCCCTCTTCACCTCATGAAAAGCAAGATCACCCAACAATACAATGTTTCTTCTCAAAGAGAAACCAACAACACTTCCTTACAAATTACAAAATTCCAGCCTCTAGATCTCTCAGATGAGGGATCCATTTATAGATATTTGTAGAGGTGTGAGTTAGCTCTGGGTTTTGGATTAGTGTCATTCCACTTGTAGTTCTTAGTTCCACTTGGAGATTTCTTGGATCTCTTACTCATCCCTAGGCGAATTCAGAGAGGCAAGTGTCACAAGAGAAGTTTCTAGAAGATTCCATGAGGATCCACCTAGCAAACTGTCTCGGAAATTTGTCCATTCTCACTCATCACACCCTATAGAAGGCCTTTTCAGTATGCATCACACTTCCCATGTGTAGCAGGTGAGATGCATCGCACCCTGAAAATGGAGCATTCAGTATGGTCCAGTTTTGGCTAGTTCTGAGTGGTTTTTTAGGTGGAACTTCTAGGATATGATGTAATCAGTTGACCATGATCCTTTAGGGTATGAAATAACACTTTTAGGGGTTAAAGAGCCCTTAGTTTATTGACATATATGATTGGGGTTGAAGTTCCCAAATATGTCTATAAAAAATATGACATGATGCGTAAAAGAGATATTGTATAAAAAAAAATTATAATAAGAACTCAATGTGTAAGAGAAATATTACAAAAAAACAACACAAGAGGAAATCAAATATTTATTGAAATGGGTGATATACCATGAGACTATATTATGAGAAAAAGGATGATTTACTCCATGGTGAAGTTCCATATTTATATTTTTATGAGTATTTTTCATCGAGAGTCATGCCTCCTGTTACATTTCAAACACCATGGGTAAATACCATGGTTTACAAAATCCATGGGTGGATACCTTGGGAAAAATATAAATAAATTATGGACCATAGGTGAATATAATAAATTATGACACCATAGGTAAATACCATGGTTTATAAAATCCATGGGTGAATACCATAGGTGAGTATCATAATTACGATGGTAAAATTGAAATCATCATGCGATTAGATCCCCACTTTAATATTATAATTTATTTTGTTTATTATCATGATGCAAAGGAAATTCCGTAAGTATTTCCAATGAAACTTGCATATGTGTTTGGATTTCCTGTGAGTATCATAAAATCTCATAGTGCTGCATGTAATTTTTTAAATCTTTACTGGGTGGATTCTGTGAGAAAATGTGATTGGAGGTATCTATTTTCTTTGAGTTTTCCCTGGGTTTCCAAGGTCCTAAGTGACCCCTTGCCCCCTTGTGCTGGCTAGATGGCCCATGGGAGTTGAGCATACCCCTTGGGTAATAAAAACATGGCAAAGCCAATAACATCAACCCATCTTTCCCGAATCCCAACCATGCAAGCCCTCATTGACTATGAGAAAAGGCACAAACATATTATTGAGTGCAATATCGTATAAAAATTTTCATGTGGAAATGCCCACCTTGGTGGGGTCAATAATGCCATCTCTCCTTTTACCAAACAAGCAAGTCCTAGTTGACTTGGAGAAAAGGCATACACATATTCATGAGTGCAATATGATACAAAATTAGTCATGTGGCCATTAAGTTTAGATTTTCTTTGCCGAAGATTACATATGCACTGGGTTCCTGACTGAAACAATTATGAGACTTAGCCCCGCCATGCAGGTACAAACATAAGCCATGTGTCTTTCACAATCCTAAAATATTATTAATCTTTATTAAAGCAAGGAAGGATAGAGACAATAACGATGCAGATTAGAGAAAGCAGGTTGACTTAGCATGATCCTTCTTCAATTCCTCTTTCAAGTCTTTGGTGGCATTCAGATTCTAGGTGCAAATGAAATTGCTCACTACCTTCATGGCCATGAGCTCATGTTCCACACCCTATAGTTTTTGGTCCTAGTTGGTTTGTTGTTGCCCTTCCACCAAATCCTCTGCCCACTAGTCTCATATTTTCTTATGTTGCTTGTATTTTGCTGCTAACCATTTTTCTAGAATTTCATTAGTCATTATTTGTATCACTCTTACAAATATTTTTGTGTAGCCTATCCCTTGCTCACTAATTTGTTTTATGCATCAGATGTTCTTTGTTGCTAATCTTGGGTTTTGAATTTTCAGATGGCGTACTTCATCTACCTTTTCTACATATCCAAAATTTTTGAGCTCATGGACATGGTGAGATTATTGTGTGTCTTAGATCTTTCTAATTTGGATTGCAGTCCTTTGTCCTTGAATAAGCTTGGCTATTCTTGTTCTCCATTTTTTTCTTTAGTAATTTCTAGATAAATTTAATTTCAATAGAACACCTAAAACATTCTCAGCATCTCAAATATTTAAATGGACTAGTTATGGATTGAGTTTTTTGTTTCTAGATAATAATGGTCTTAAAGCGAAATGTTCATCAAATCACTATTCTTCCTGTGTATTACCATGTTTCTAGAGCTATTATTTGGTGGATCATTACCCATCATGCACCAAGAGGGGATGGTAATTTCTCAGCACTTTCCACTATCACCATTTAATATTTTTCTCTTGATTTTTGTTGGCAGATGATTTTGTTTCATTTAAAGACTCCAACAATTGTTAACTGATTTAATAAAAATGACACCCTACTATTTCATGGCATGAAACATACCACCCTCTTAGGGGAATTGAATCTAGTGGGACGAATGTCATTACACCCTCTTTACCAACCATTAAAACCTTTAGCGATGATTATTCTTTTATAGATACAAAACCAATATTGTTTTAGCTTCCTTTAACTCCTGGTTTTCATTTTGGCATGTGTAGCATACTTCTCTGTAGCAATGAACTCAATAGTTCATGTAATTATGTACTTCTATTATTTTCTTTCCTCAATTCTAAGGGGTAGAGAGAAACTACAAAGAAAATCCCTCTTTTGGGGAAAGTAAGTTATGAAATGTAAACTTTTTCCTATTACTTTTCTGAATAACTGACAATAGTCTTGTAAGAGTTATGGAAATCAACTTATTGTCAGCCAAATTTTAATGGAAATTCATAAGTCAGTCTAACTTGAAATAAAAGTACATCAGAGGTGAACTTGAACTGTGATAAATTTGAAAAAAAATAGGTTGATTTGTATCTATAGTACAACAATTAATAATATTTTTGTAAATATCCAAAGTGATCCAGCACTTCAACCACCTACTCTGCTAGATCCTCCACTGTAGGCACCATAAGATGTGATAAAATAGATGGAGCTCCTAACTGCAAGGATGCTTAAAATGAAAGCACATAAAATAATGTAAGATGAGTAGCCCAGATATCTAAAACCTCAACTTAGCTAAGACATACATACAAAACACAATGTAGAGTGCTTATATAAATAACTTCCAATTCTAATAAGGAAAAAATGCCAATACAAACCTCAGGTCCAAGTGCATATATGTGATACACACAGAAGCTATGGAACAATAATAAAGAGGCTTCCAGGTAAAATAACAACCCTGAAAACATGACATATATGTTTTAATGTCACACAATTTTCAGTAAATGAATATATAAGTTAGTGAAAATAGGAAAACAAATATGTTCCATTGACATTGATAGACATAGCAAACTAAGAAAATATCACTTACAATTCAAGGCCACTTTTGGATAAGTTATGAGACTTGTTTTCCCCTGATATGCGCATACAAAGACTAACACAGGCCCATAACTAGTTTGGACAACTTACTAAAACCAAAATAGCAATCAAGAAGAGAATTAAAAGGTTGATCCACTAGAAAAATTTGCATAAAGACATAATATTACATGACACAATCCTCAAAAGTTTTCGAAATTATGATTTAGCAGTTGCGATTGAATCAAATCTTTATAAATAAACATATCTAGTACTAAATCCAATTTTGATTTGATTACCCTAGCCTTCAAAGGAAATGCACATGCACTAATGGGATTTGAAAACAAAATATATTTCATCAGATCTGAAATGTAGTGGGGAAGCTATTGGTAACCATATTACAAGTCTTAAATTGTAGCAATTGGCAACAGGTCCTACTAGGATAATTCAAGTATCTACTTCACATAACAACGAAATTATAATCCTACTTCCTATTTTCTTTTTATCAGTGAAATTTGATTTGAGTCTGACATAATCTACTGTGGTGAAATTTAGTTTTAACTAAAGGGAAATTTAATCAAATTGTCTAATTCTTTCAAAGAAGCGCATGCATAAGCCATTTTAGCCCAACCCTGAAGCAAATTTCGGTTGAGGAGATCAATTTTTTCAAGAAATATTGAATTTTTGAAGTTCAATGCCAAAATAAGTTGAAAAGCCAAGGCATATCTTAGTTGCAAGGCTATCCAAACATTAAAATAGCATATCCTTGTTTGAGAATACAAATAAATTATTTCAGACTATTTGACCATTGCAATTTCATTTGGACGCTAGCTTTGTTGAAGATGAACCACAATACGCTAAATTCAACAAAATTGAATACACACTTTGCCTTATTTTTAAAGAATAGTATAAGTATGCCACTTTTAACAACAAAAAATATAGCACCTTTCAAATTCAAGAAACAAATTTGCAATAGGGAAAAAAGTATGCTTTATGCCTTTGGCACTTTTATTATTTGATAAAAGTAGTCAACAATATATTAATACTAGGAGCAAATTGCCTATAGAGGCCTGACTTTCTGATCTTAGCTTCTGCTTCAAGACAAGAACTTTTCCTCACCATACGTAAAAATCATTTACCTATTTTAAAATTAGTTGGACATAATTTGACTTGATTAAACATCTATCCTGATTAAACAAGTTGCAGTAAAATCCAATAAATGTTCTAATTGGTTAAACGAGTTGTTCGTGGCATTGCTCTCCCCTCTCTGAATGGTGGGTCACTTTTGCTTTGCACCTCACTAAAGAAAATATCTTCAATAATACTGGAAGAGGATAAGAATGTTTGCAACTTCATTTTCATTTGAGGTAAACTAGAAATTTTCAAAAATCCGAATCCTACTTCACTTCATGACTTCAAAAAGATTTTCTGCTTCAAAATGTTCTCTACTTCTACAATTTCTCCTCCCAAATTGTAGAAGCAGAGGAAATTTTGAGGAATTGAAGTTGTTAAAGACATGAAGAAATTCAGAGGGATTGGGATTTATCACGATTCTCAGTTTATCGCAGATGCAATTAAAGTTGCAGGCATACTTATCCTCTTCAAACATTATTGGAGACTCTTTGTTCACTGGGGTGCAAAGCGCATGTGATCCACATTCAGAGAAGGGAGAGAAATACTTTAGGTTAGTGGTTAAATAGAGTGTGTAAGGATGGGTTTTTGTCTTGGTAATTAAATGATGGATTCCTGGATACTGAGGTTTAATGGAGTCTATCTGATAAAAAAAGAATACTAGGAGCAAATTGCCTATAGAGGCCTGACTTTATGATCTTAGAAACCTTCTGCTTCAAGACAAGAACTTTGCCTCACCATAGGTAATTTCTTTTACCTATTTTAAAATTAGTTGGACATAATTTGACTTGATTAAACATCTATCCTAATTAAACGAGTTGTAGTAAAATCCAATAAATGTTCTAATTGGTTAAACGAGTTGTTCGTGGCATTGCTCTCCCCTCTCTGAATGGCGGGTCACTTGTGCTTTGCACCTCACTGAAGAAAATGTCTTAAATAATACTGGAAGATGATAAGAATGTTTACAACTTCATTTTCATTTGAGGTAAACTAAAAATTTTCAAAAATCCCAATCCTATTTTGCTTCATGACTTCAAAAAGATTTTCTGCTTCAAAATGTTTTCTTCTTCTACAATTTCTCCTCCCAAATTATAGAAGCAAAGGAAATTTTGAGGAATTGAAGCTTTTAAAGACATGAAGAAATGCAGTAGGACTGGGATTTATCATGATCCTCAGTTTATCGCAGATGCAATTGAAGAAGCATGCATATTTATCCTCTTCAAACATTTTTGGAGACTCTTTCTTTGCTGGGGCGCAAAGCACAAGTGATCCACATTCAGAGAAGGGAGAGAAGTGCTTTAGGTTAGTGGTTAAATAGTGTGTGTAAGGATGGGTTTTTGGACCGATAATTAAGTGATGTATAATTAAAAAAAAAGAGCTGCATATGCATTTTTCTAATGTCCCACATTATTAAGAAGATATTCATGGAAAATATATCTATTAACATAAAAACAAGAGTTGAAAGGGGCTAGCCCACACTATATCACAATCAAAAAAAATTTGAAAAATAAATCTAACTACATAAGAAGAAAATAGAGAAAAAATGTATTTAAGCTCATCTAATTTCCCCCATGGGAAAACAAAGCTCCAAGAATACTTTTATAAGAGAAAGAAAACTTTGTCAGTGATTTTCTGGAAAAAATCCACAAACTCTCCATTATCAACAAGTCCTACAACGATGATCTGTACAACAATTCAAAGCCCACCAAGGATGGAACTTGGGTATGCAACAAACCTTGTTAATAACACTATTGTTTGAGAATAAAGAAATATCTCATTGGAAATATATGTTTCTAAGGAGAAGATATTTTTAATTGAGGAGTTACTTTGCTAGCGATTTTCCTGAAAAAATCCACAAACTCCCCATTATCAGCAAGTCCTACATCGATGATATGTACAAAAATTGAAAACCCACTAAGGGTGGACCTTGGGTATGGGTATGCAACAAGCCTCATTAATAACACTGTTGCTTGAGAATAAAGCAATCTCTCATTAGAAATATATATGTTTCTGAGGCGAAGAGATTTTGAATTGAGGAGTTACTCTGCTTAAATAAGGGTTTATGATTTCCAAAAGTTTTCTTGAAGACATATGCAAGGTCGATGATGACAAGTAAGGATACAAACTATTTAGAACACTCAAGTCCTAATCAATAACAAAATCAAAGAACTGCAACAAGTAATTTTCAATCAAAATTCTACTTATATTATTTATTATCTCAACTATTTCTAACTTATTTGAAAAACTCCATGTTAAAAAATTTTAAGTAAGAGTTATCTCATCAATGTTTTGGCGGTCAGAATTGGCCAACATAGATCAAAATGATTTTTATGAAGTAGCTTAACTTGTAATTTATCTGTGAAGATAAAGTTTACATTGTCTATATTGTAAAAGGTCATGTGACATCCTTAAGAATTTGTTTTCCATCACAGTTCTGCAGTTCATTTATACTTTTATGAGTTGGTAAGACACAAGCATAAGGCATGCCTATCTGCAATACATGCCCATACTCTAGAATAGGATTGAAGGACATGAAATTGACACCTTCCCTTCCTCTCAGGAAAAAGTATCACTGTCACTTAAGGAATACATTTCAAGCACTAGTTAAGAACCTTGTAATCACCTTCCATTCATAATGAAGTCAAACTACCTCGCTGATCAAAGATGCCATAGCCTCAAAATTTGACCAATTGCATGAAACCTTGCCTCTTCCAACGCTATCATCTGATGACGCCATAAATACCATATCTCTGGAAATCCATGCAATAATAACACAATCGGACCTGTAGATTAATTTGATAACAAAAGTGGTTTAATTTTATTACTCATAATCGTCAGTTTGATGTTTTCAACACAATACCTACAAATATCCCAAATTAGTTAAGCTGCATAAATAGAAAGGAAAATTATTTCAATTCCAGTTGCAGGTTTGATTGTTACTTGAAATGAAAACCTAAACCGAAATATCAAAATCCTCAGTGGCGCATATTTATTGATCTTCTCAAAGAGTTTGAAGCACCCAAATGAATAATAACAGACGCAGATAAAGCTAGCAACCTTTTTCTTTGTAACTGAATAATACCAGACGTAGTAAATTAAGCTCAACTCACCACCGTGGAGGGGATTATCGTGCTCAGATCAGGGCAAAATACACCACGTGGAACTAAACGAGGGTTTATGATACTCAGAACTGGGGCATAGGTTTATCCCTCAAGTTTTTAACATGAATGCTCGGTAGCGTTGTAACGATGGTGATGGAGGGTTGTGCCAAGCGAACAATTCTCGCTAGTTCAAAAATGTTCTTGGTAGTGATGGGTTTGAGATTGATAGTTTATAAGAATCCAATCGTCTAACATTGATGGGTTGAAGCTATAATGGGAGAGGAGTTCGTGGAAGAGGGTTTCTTGATTTGCATAGGTGCCCTCAAACTGAAACTACCCAACATATTTGAAACCCTCTAGTTCATGGAAGAGGGTATACTAATATATAGAGGTGCCCTCAAATTGAAACTACCTGACATATTTGAAACCCTCTAGAGCTTCGTTCCACTTTGGTGAATTTGGTGTGAGTGGTGGCTCTCCACTTTTAGTTGTAAGGAAAGAGTATCCTAATCTGCAGAGGTGCCCTAAAATCGAAACAAGTAGATCCTTGAAAATGCTGAACTAATAGAGGTTAGTGGTAGAGGACGCAGGCAAGTAGTGACATGTATCAGCCATAACCATTTGCAAGATTATTTTGCAAAGTCGTTTGTGCTATTGGTAACTAGACGGATAGGAAATTTGGAAACCTGGGAGCAAGTCGCAACTACCACCTGTCAGCGCAATTCAAATCTCAAATCAATGGGTGAGAATGATATAATCATCTAACAAAGGATCGAATGGAACATATTAGGACAAGAAGGAAACTGATAGGGTTATTTTCAAATGGAAATTCCTTACATTATAATTATCAACAACAATAATTATTTTCCACCTAGATCAATCCTTCCCCCTTAAGAAGCAATGGTCCCCATTATGTAAATTTCCCTCTGGGAAAGTGTTTATTGAATATGAGCATAACTATGGGTTTGCGCATGGCCCAAAACCAAGGGTTGTTGAAGACAAGGGTTTTGTGTGGTTGACCCATAACCATGGGTTTGTGGATGACCCTTAACCATGATGAAATAAGATTTGAGGATAGAGATACCCTGTAATGATTGTGGGCCAATTATGATGCTGACATTGTGCAACCTAGAAAATGGACTTCGACAGCAAGGATTTTGTGTGGTTGAACCATAACCATGATTAACAAAGATCCAAGGATATAAATACCTTGTAATGCTTGTGGGTCAACTGTGATGCTTATGGTGTGCATCCTAGCAAATGGACTTCAATGGCAAGGGTTTTGTGTGGTTGACCCATAATCATGCTGAGATAGTTTGCTTGTCGATCTGTTTGGTAGAGAACTAGTGGCTTATCTTTGTAAATTCTCACTATCCAATGAGATGTTTTAAAGGCTTCCATCATCTCACTTCTTTGTCATGTAAATGCTTCCTTGAGCAACAATTTGACAAGTTCTCCTACTCTGTCATTTTTCTTTTTGTTTACCATGTGAGGTTGTCAAGATTAGTGAGGACGATCTTGCAAAGGTTGCAATAGTTCAAGTCCGAGCTCCTTGTACCGTGACCTCGTTGGGGACATGCGCAAAAAAATAGACAAGAGAAACCCTACTTTGATACCACTGATCCAGATCATTGGAGGAATGAGGCTTAAATTTTGACACAAGAAAAAAAAATTAAAACTTCCTAGTAAGTCACCCATCCTACTACTATTCTAGCCTAGACATGCTCAGCTGCAAAGTTCTCATGAGATTTGATGCATTAATGTCATTGTGATCCAATTTGTTTAATAAAGGAAACTTCACAAATGACAAAGGAATATGTCACAATGCTTAAGAGAAATATTGCAGAACAATAGTACAATAAGAAATTAAAATATGGCATGATGCATAAAAGAGATATTGTATAAAAAAATTATCATAAAAACTCAATGTGTAAGAGAAGTATTGCAAGAAAATAACACAAAAGGAACTCAAATATTTATTGAAATGGGTAATATACCATGAGACTACATTTACTCCATAGTGAAGTTTCATATTTATAATTCTTAAAGTATTGCAGAAAAATAACACAAAAGGAACTTAAATATTTATTGAAATGGGTAATATACCATGAGACTACATTTACTCCACAGTGAAGTTTCATATTTATACTTCTTATGGGTATCTTTCAACGAGAGTCACGCCTTATTACATTTCAAATACCATGGTTTAAAAATTCTATGGATGAATACCATGGGAAAATATAATAAATTAGAACACCATGGGTAAATATAATAAATTATGATACAATGGGTAAATACCAGGATTTACAAAATCCATAAGTGAATACCATGGGTGAGTATCATAATTACGATGGCAAAATTAAAATCATCGTACCATTAATTTTTCACTTTAATATTATGATTTATTTTGTTTATTATCATGCATTATTCATGGTTTTAACAACCATAAATAAAAAAATTAATATTACGATTTATTTTATTTATTATCATGCATTATTCATGGTTTTGACAACCATAAATAAAAATTAATTATTAACTGAAATCACAAACATGTCTAATTTTAAGAATATTCTCCATAGTATTCCTCTTTAATGGCCCCTCAACGCAATTGCATTTCATTGCATAGCATTCCTCTTTGTTTCCTGGTGTAATAGCAATGCATGGTTACAGATTTTATTTTAGCCCAATGTATTCATCTTGGCTCTTTGGCTTCCCATCACATTGTAATACGTTTCACATACATTATTATTCTTCCATCGCATGTGCATTTCATTATTGTACCTCTTCCATCACATCATGTTAACACCCAGGTTGTTCCCTATGACTCCCAAGGGAATACGGCCGGGGTAACCACTAACCAATCTTTGGATTACAGCTTCTAGCCCAGCTGTAATCAGAGAGGGCTCTCTCTTTAATATTTGTCTTTGTTCTATGGAAATTTTAGGCTAGTTATGAAATTGAGGTTTTTGGTTTGTGTTTGGTTGGGAGGATGTCTTTCTGAAACTTTAAAGTGTAGTTTCTGCAGGTGAAATTAGTCCATTGGGCAATGGAGTCTGTGGCTGATGGTTATTTGAAATCTTGAGTTTGATGTAGCTGGAGTTACAAGGCCATTTAGATACTTCATGAAACAAACTTTAAATTGTGATTATGGAGTGTGAACAACCAGTGAAAAGCAGTTAAGAATTTTTCACTAAGCTGGGATGTGAGAAAGGGATGTATTCCCTCAGGAGCAAACTTGAGTTCCTGAAATAATAAATCACTGTGATGATATAGTGTGAAATGGTAGCATTTAAGAATTACGCTTTCATTACTATAACTGAAGAAAATACATTCACAATAGCTTAGATTGAGTTCAGGGTAATCTGTGATTAAGTCCTGGAACTATTCTTTTTCCTTGCTACTAACTGTTTAAACATGGAAACATGAAAGATATATGAAAGATCAACAAACATATAACAAAGAGTTACAAGAGAAACTTATTGAGTCATGAGATACGCAGGAATCTTGCAACTTTCAGCTAAGCACCAGACAAGATCAGATAACACAGAGCTTTGGAAATTCCATCATCCTTTGTATTATTTCTCTGATAATTACAGTAGAAGAGGAGCAGAATAGATATGCAAAACTTCTTACATCCAATGTCCAACCCCTGCTAACAAATGCGAGGGGGAATATATAGCAGTCTCATACAAAATATCTCAGGCATTGAGTCATCTGAGAGGGAAAATATCT